>VZTX01006328.1:27197-60179 GCA_013400915.1 Pardalotus punctatus | reverse complement strand
AGTTGCCCCTTAACGAGCTTCAGCTGCCCCTCATCCCTCTGCCCCTGCCAGGCCCCACCAGTTCCCAGGTTTCCTGTGTTTCCCTGATGCAAGACCCCACCTTCTGTCACCTCCCTGCACTTGTGGATCCTGTCCACACATTCTGTTCCTTTTCCTTCAGTTAGTAATGTTATGCAAACCAGGCTAGAAGTATATGCCAATGTCCTGAAGCACATGTGAAACACACTGTTCACACATGGCACTGCTGACTTTTAAGTCTCAACTCTGCCTTCATCAGATTCCAGCTCCTGGAGACCAGGGATGACAGGAAAATCTCATCTTAGCCTTTTTTAATATGCTCATATAGTCCTGGTCATTTCAGAGGAGGCACTAGTTCTGACATAACTGCAAGGCCTAGAAACAGCCCAAGTCCAAATACAACAAGAGCAGTTCCAAGCCAGTCTCACTCCCTGGGGCAAACTCACACTTGCCTGGCAGTAACAAAAATGCACAACTGATCACAGGCAGACTGTGGAACTCCTGGAGATGGCCCTGTCCTCAGGGAGGAGCGTTGGCTGGAGCCCAAACCCACCTCACTGAGAGCTGACTGAGTCACCTCTGCCTTGGCAGCCTGGAGCCAAGAGCAAGAAGAGCTTCACTGATCCACACCGCTTCGTTTGTCTCAGTACAAAGGCAGATTTTATTACAAACAAATCAAGTAAACCAGAGAACAGAATTCAAATGCACAAAGTGCTTTGGAATTTTTGGAACCTTCCTGCCACAGGCTCTGAAACAACAGCAACAGCAACTGAGATTGCTGCACCCGAGTGCCACGAGGCAGAATTCACCACCGCTCCCTGCTGAGCAGATACTCTGAGCTGGATGCAGCAGGGGTTTCCTCCTGGGGACCAGCACATTATTCTCTCATTTACAAACATTGCTCCAGATCCAGGTGTGGGGCCAGACAACTCCCAGCAATACAACCATCCATTCACTTGCTTTCAAGTGAAGATAATATGCAAGTAAACCAATCTGATATAAATAAGGTCACAAAGATAAACAGTACATTTCAAAAAAAGACTTCAGCTCTCATTAACTTAGTACAAAAATCTACATTTTCCTTGTATTTACAAAAACCACCAGATTTATACTAGCATAGACAGTATTAAAAAATAATTTGCACTTTCACTATTAAGATAATGTATTAAAAGAATGTCAGAATAAACAGCAACAAAAGTTAAATTTAAGATTTTTAAATTTAAAATTTAAGATTTTAAATTTAAATTTAAGATTTTACTTAATTAATTTACTTAATTAAGGCTGAGGTTTAAGAGTCAAATCCTAGAATCCTACACATGTGCATGACTGAACATGTATAAGAAAGAGGATTTGACTCCTTTTTATTTGAAAATAACAATGAATGTGCAAGTATTTTCTAGAACACAAGTGGATTTGTTCTTCAGCTGGTGGGTTGCAAAGCTCTTTTGACTTCATGTGGGAACACAGCCCCAAATATATCTTCATGGTATCGCTTTTGGTTCTGCAAAAAGAAGAAAGGACACCCAAGAGATGAATGAGGTGCTGCCAGCTACTCCTTATCCATCAGTTTAGTAACTAAAAGGCCTTTTGCATTTGTAGGGCTGGTTCTGTGACTGCAAACTTTTGTTACTGCCAGTGAAAGGGAGGCCTCTGAATCCCAGGCACAAACACGTCAGGATGAGTTCTGATAACAAGAAGATCCTAAAAAGCGGCAGCTTCAGTTCTCAGCACTGTTCTCAGCAATGGGCCCACTAGATTCCTAAACTCACTTTTCCTCTTGGTACAATGAAGCGTCAAACTCCTGATGTTCCCAACACACGCAAAGCTGATCCCCAGGACCCCCATGGAGACCCCGGGGCAGAGGGTCCACGTAAGGGCAGAGCAGCAGAGTCCCTCTCAGCCCCTGAGCGAAGGGAGCTGCCTTTGCCATCCCAGGGCGGGGGGCGAGCGCTCGCTCAGAGCTTTGTTTCCTGTGCGCACCCAGAGGCGCAGCCGCGGCGCCCTGAGCGTGGCTGTGCAGCGCAGCCACCCGGGCCCCGCAGCTGCAGGGGATGCAGGGAGCATACCTTGAGCTGCAGGACGTACTCATCCCGCAGCTGCAGGGGATGCAGGGAGCATACCTTGAGCTGCAGGACGTACTCATCCCGCAGCTGCAGGGGATGCAGGGAGCATACCTTGAGCTGCAGGACGTACTCGTCCGCCTGCTGCGGGCTGAGGCGCAGCGCCCGGGCGAGCAGCGCCCGCAGCGCCCGCGCCACGTCCCGCGCCATGCGCACGTCCCCGCACACGTACACGTGGCCCTGCTGCCCGTGCAGCGCCTCGCACACACGGGCCTCCAGCTGCCTCTGCAGGATGTCCTGGACGTAGACCTGAGAAACGCAAAAGGGATCATCACACGAGGCTTCTTACACAAGCCAACTGCTTTGGCTGCTGGTTCTTCTGAATTCAATGTGGGCACTAAGGCTCGAAACGCCCCATCTGCTCCAGCTCTGTGCTGCACCTCGGCAAAGGTGAAAAATGTCTTCAGGCTGCCTTTACAAGCCCCGTATCTGGAAGCCGGGCTTGTCTCTTGATTAAACTTCAGTAGACAAAAACTTTTCTATCTGCCAAAGTCTCCTAACTGCTGGGAGAGCAGAAGAGCTAAAAAGGGGACAACATGAGTGCTCTTGTTTTGTCCAGTCAAGATTTCTTTTATGTAAAATTAATTTTCACGGTCACTGTGTCATTGAAATGAGGACAAATGGCCAGGGCCTACTAATTTCTAACTCATCGGCTAATCAAATCCTGCAAAATCTAAGCTTTCTGAAAATGGTAACAGCTCTAGTTTCAAAAGCTGTTTGCACTGGATGTGCCTCCCTATGGCAGCGAGGGGTTGTATTTATGTAGCTTGCTTGTGCTGGAGTGCACAGGGAGATTCTCCTTCATTTGAAGGAGTGGGGCCTTCTGTCACCTGCTCACCACACACTGAAGCAAAATGCTAACATTTTTTTAAAGAACAAACAGAGTCCCGATTTTGAGAGATGATTCTGAAGGAGTTAACCCTTAAAGAACAAAGGAACCAGCCTTACTTTAGCCTGGCCAGGCAGTCTGGAGTAAGCTGTGTAGACGTCTTTCAGGACTCCCTTCCTCTTCATTTCCTCAGTTTCCTCTCTGTAGATGTGATCCAGGTCTGGCTGCCGGCAGCCGAACAGTAACGTCATGTCCCCTGCTCTGAGCCCTGCAGGCAGTGCGGGACAGCGTTTGTCTGAGAGCCAGGGCAGTCACTGACACAGCACTGACACACAGGCTGTCCCCCCAGGCCCCCGAACGCCCCATGCCCACCAGAAGGGTCTCTGGGGGAGGGACTGGCTGTGTCAGCGCGGTGCCCCATCAGCCCGGGGGGACAATCTCCGCAGGGGCTCCTGGCTGATGTTCGTGGGTGTCTCTGGCTGCAGAGCCCTTGTCTGGAGCACTGGGGGTGCCCCTGCACAGCCCTGCCCGCGCCAGCCCCACAGGTACCTGTGTGCTCCAGCTCATAGAGGCGCTGCAGCCAGAAGCTCCTGAAGGGAGCAATCCCTGTGCCCGCACCGATCAGAATGCAGGGCTTGGCTGGGTCCTCCGGGAGATGGAACTCGTTAGCACTAAAATGCAAAAATACGTTAATTAGATACCTGGTTTCTGACCGATATCTCAGTTTCCTGAATGACTCTGAGCAGCACAGCCCAAGTCCCCAGTCTGAAAGCAGCAACGGGACTGAATGGAGTGCTCCTTGTTCCCTCACCTTTCCTTGCTCTGTAGTGGATAAGCTGACAGTGGGGATGGGGTCATAGCAATAGAATTATTTCAGAATTTTCTAATGATCTCTGATTTTACTCAATGTAAGGCGTGGTAAAAGATCTCATCTCTGGAAGACAGGGAATGGCCCTTCCTCTTAGACCCAACTATTCCAACTTGCACTCACCAGTCACTTGAAAATATCCAAAGGAAAACCCACTGAAGAAGCCAAACCTTAGTTCTTAGAACCTTAGTTCTTAGTTCTTAGAACTGCTCTTGTTTGGGTTGTTTAATTTTCTTTACCTGCGGATGAAGCAGGGAATGGTTTCATTGAGATCTATTGTGTTCAGCCATGTGCTGCAGACGCCGTGGTGCAAAGGCCCTTCTCCATCTAAAAGCAGAGCAAGGCAGAACACTGTCAGCACTCAAAAGCCCTCTGTTTTTAAAAAAGCACACTTTAAATTATAGCTTTTAAATAAATTTATGTCTAGTAATGGTTTATAAAACAAGGACACACTGATGATGGTGCAGGATTTTAGCAGATCTTGGCCCAGTATGAATATCTGCACTGCAGGTACTATTCTGCCGATATGACAACACACATTTTTTATTACAGGTATGCTTCATGTTGTATGGCAGACACATGTTTTTTTCTGAACCACAATGTAGCCTAAATACTGTTTAATTAAGAGAGAAATGAAAACAACAGTTCATTACCTCTTGTCCTGTAGTTTACAACTGCAACTGTCAGATGAACCTCTCTGGCTGTCATGTCACAGGAGGAGCTGACAGAATAGTACCTGGGCTTCAGGAACGGCAGCTGAGTCAGCAAGAAAGCTGTGGACACCTCGGCAGAGGGAAACTCCTCCAGGACCTCCAGGATATTTGGGCTGTTGTAAAACTTCCATTTATTGTATTCTTCTGTGCTCTAAAAGCCAAAGGCCAACACCACAATGTTACCAGGTCATGCTCAGTTCAGGAGGGCAGGGATATTTGAAATGTCACTTATAAATAAGACTCCTGCTTTACATTCAATTAAATATGCCGGCAAGTCAGCAAAGACTTCTCAAAACCTTGCCAAGACCAATCTGGGGCTTCCTAAGAAATCATTTCATTTTGAACTCAGAAGTTCAGCACCCCCACCACACTGTTCTTGGACACAAGGTCTCTCAGTGAGGATGCAGAAACTGAAGCAGAATCTGTTTCTCAGCTCCCTGTCACGGGACATCCATAAACCTGTGCAGTCCCAGATCCCGACCCCTGGGGACCCTCGCTGAACCTGGCAGGAGGAGGCGGCACTCAGCACCCGTCACTGGGTACTTAGAGCCACATCCCTCTGACTCCCAGGGTAGCAAATTCTCTGACAAAAACATCTACCAGCTCCCCTCCAGCTCCTCCACCTGCAAACTGCCAGGCCTTTAAGGGTGTCTCATCAGAAACCACCATGAGGCAACAGAAGCAGGCAGGCAAATGACCCACCCAGAACCACACAGGAAACACCAGATCTTGGTTCCCACGCCCAAGCTGAGCCTCAAGACCACTCTTTCTCTCACTGCAGTTGGCTTTCCAAGAACATGTAACAGAGGCATAAAAATCCATTGCTACCAAAAATTCTTAAGTTTCTGCTACAGAGTCGAAGGGCATGGGGGCCCAGTGCACAGTACTGCAAACAAAACTCCAGCCCTAGGGCTCACCTGACACAACACTTCCAGCCTCTGCTTGTCTCCTTCCTCTGTCACCAGCTGGGAGAGTTTTTTCAGCAGTAGTTGGGAGGGTGGAGTAGTGATATCAAGCAAGTATGTCAAAGCCTCAGGGAGAGTGCAGGCTGGAATCTTATTGTGACTTGTCCAGTAGCCACCTGGAAGTGAGGGAAATAAAAGGACACTTGGCAACCCACAATATTTGACAGCTATAGAGCTTTGCAAAACTCAGTCTCCTTTAAAATACCCCTTCAGGTGAGGGTGCAGCAGGTCTAGACCACAGGGCCCTTCTGAAAGAGGTTAATGTGAGGGTTTGAACGTTTTGTAAGAGGAGAATCTGATGCAGAAAACTTCAAGAGAACAAAACAGCATTTGGAAGGTCACGGTCATTCATTTGAGGAAACCATTTTTCTGTGTGCCAGAATCCTATGATTGTTCCTATTAAGATGAGAAAGATGGGCAGGACATATAAGTCTATTTTAGGACTCTTACATGTAGCATCAATAAGAAAACTGTTGATTAATTTAATTGTAGTCAATGGCCAATTCATCAACTGAATTACAAACAGTGTCACTTCAGGTACCTCGGCAAACCCTGGTGAACTATGGACTGCCAGAATATGCAAAATTAGAAGCAAAAATTACAAGAATAACTAAAAAGCTGCAACAAAATCCTACTGAAACTTAAGAAAAGGATCCTAGAATCAAATACGGTAGGTAAAAATTCTTAGGAATTTTAATGAAATCTGTCCAACATCCTCTGTTGTTTTGTCTAAAGAGACCCAGCTTACCATCAATGCAGGTTTCAAGCCTGATAGTCTGATCAGCTGGAGGGGCATCCTTGACACGTGCAATAATGCCATGGACTAATTCGGGCTGGTTGCCTGGGAAAACCCCGATGTGCTCTCCGGGAAGGTAGTGCACTTCCTGATTAGTCTCACAGCAAAGTTTAACCAGAATGGTAACACGGCTGGATAGTGAAGAAAGAGAAATGAGACAGATCTTGGTTACACTGACAGGATTTCCCTTGGATTGCACAGGAAAGGAATAAATCCGCAGTGGCACTTGGCAAAGGCTCCCTTGTGTTCATTACCAAATACCAGACCAGCTTAGGACTTCACAGATGCCTAAATAAATCAGAGTCCAGGTATGTGAAGTACTTGTATCCAAATAAATTGGGTGCTGAAGTTCTGCCTGCTCTGTCCAGTACAGAATAAACATGCCTGGAATCAGCCCATGAAAGTGCAGCCCCACTGCAGACTGCACAGCTCACATGCTTCTGCTAAGGGCAGTACAAGATTCTTAGACCTCTTGTAATAAATGCAGGGAGAAGATGTTTATAACCAAGCATTTTAGATGTTTAAGATTTTAGTAAAATGCAGTATCGCAATATTCAAAAGAATGAGGTGGCATACCTGGACTTCAAACTTTGAAGATTCTGCCTGAATTTCAGCTTCATGGGAATTACCTCTTTGGCATGAATGCTTGCCAGAGCTGGTGAGAAAAGAGGATATGACTCTTGGTAACTCTGTGATTAGGTTTGTTTAAAACATCTTCAAATATTAGGCAGAGAACTGAAGCATGCTTGCCCTAGAAGGCGAGCGCCCCTCGGTCAGCTGTGTGTGCCCTATTGCCTGACTAAAAGCAGTTCGTCTCAGCTTTTGTTCCTCTGCTGCTGTCTAAATGTGTGATAGTTCCAGTGCTACTGTGCTGGAAAAGAAAACTTACACAATGTAAACCAGTGTATTTTTAAATCTGATCACTGTACTTCATTATATGCACTCTGCCATCTAGCAGGGCCAAAAGCACTTCTGAGAAACCTTCACAGTCCAGCCCCATCTGAAGCAGCAACGGCAGAGGGAGGGGAAGGTGGGAGCAATACCTTTGGCCAGGTCCATGGGCTGAGAGTCAGGCACTATCCTGTAACCAGTAGGGTCCCAGCTTTCCTCGGAGGTGTAGATCTCGGGCAACTGAATACTGTGTCTCCCACGGACATCAAAAATGTCACAGGCAGTCTAGATAAAAATCACAAAAAATAAGGCTATTCACAGTAAAAAAAAATCTTCTTAATGTTGTCATAATCCTAACAAGGAGCTATCAGTTCCATAGACTGCCATTTTTAATTGCTTTTGGTGTGTGTGTTCAGTGAATTCAGTAAGGTTCCACTTCTATACTAGCATAGCTCTAAAAAGATCTACTGCAAAAAATGCTGATGTTTGATGCTACCCTTGTTCATATTGAGCCACTCCATTATCCAAAAGGGTTCACGCAACTTTCTGTGAATATTAACAAATAATAGAAAAGGGACCCAGGTCCCTCTCCAGCTTAGGCAAGCAGTAGAGAAGAGGGGAGTTCCAAGATCACATGTAAATTCAGACCTTTGGTTTCCTTCACTGTCCCTCATTTTTATGGGAAATGAGGTAAAATGAATGGATGAATGACTGGAATATGAGCTGTATTTCCATATTCACCTTGAAAGCACTGACTGCCCAGCTGCGGAAGGCTTCTTCTTGCCCACTGAGTTCATCCCCTTCACCCACTGGAGCGAGCTGGGAAGCCCCGAGTTGGGCCAGTTTTTGGTCAATGGCATGAGCAAAGGCACAGAACTCTGGGTACATGCTGGACCCCAGACCAAACACAGCATATCTGCAGAAGGGAATAAAAAGAAGATTGCTGTGTTATGCTACATGGAGTGCAAAAGGACTCAATCACATGCAAAGCAAACAACAAAGTATTTTTACCTAATTTTCTTTCTCAGGAGTTTCAGTCTGAGCAAGGAGTCCTTCCAGGTCTGCATAAAGATTCATAAAATACTTAAGGTTAGAAGAATACCCTGATTTAAAACAAAAGTGAAACTTGATCCATATCTTGCTCAAGGACATGAGACAAATGAAAGTCTGAGTCTCATACATGCTCCTGAGGTGAACATTACCTTTCCGTTACCTGGAGAATCTCCATTTCCAAAAGTGCTAGTAACCACTAAAAGAAGTGTTTCATTTTCCAGGTCACGAATATTGTACTCATCCATGCATAGAATCTGGAAGGAATAAAGCTCATGAGACATTGCTAGCAAACATAAGAACTAGCCTTAGATATCTCAGATGACCTCTGCCCAAACTTACAAGGCATTACGTTAAATGAATACAAACTCAAAATTCTAGTCCAGCTTATATTTACTGGATATTCAAAACACAGGTTTGGAGAATGGAAAAGCTTGCAGAAGCCAAACTCCTGTCTCCACGTGCTGTGGCTGATCTGTACCCCTCACCTTAGTGCTGAAGGCACAGCTGAACAGGCTGCACAGGTTGCTGGCGAGCGTCTCTGACTTGCCCGTCTCTGTCGCGTAGATCACCGTGACCTTGGCCCTGGTGGCCACTGCTCCTCGCATGAGTGAGGCTGCAAAGAGTACAGCCCTGGGGAGAGAACAATCACACACAGCTGTTCGTGTGGCTGCACGAATTCCGATGGATTCGCAAACACGATAGGAAAGACTGAGCTCGAGCACGGCTTTTCCTTCGAAGATGGCTCAGAAGGAACGCGCTCTAGACAGCCCTGAGACAGGAATGCTACCTCAGTGTGGACAGTAAGGCTAAGATTCCAACCACCGCAGTGCTCCCTACTGCAGTAAGTTTTTTTAAAGAACAGAAACATCACAAGAATAGAATAGGTGGACACAATATGAAGAATCTTATTTGAACAACTTACTTTGCCAAGATGCTAAACTTTATTTCTTTTTTCTTTGGCCTCCGGGTCTCATCATGCCACACATGTGTTTTCCATGCATCCACCTTTAAAAAAAAAGTTAAGCTTTAAGTAAGAAATGCAACATAGTAAATACACAATTTATGTATATTTAAAGGGCCAGATCAAGTAGAATCTGTATCTGCAATCTACAGAGTGCAAATATAGGATCAGTCTCTGGTGCATTAAACTGCATTTTCCTTAAAGCCAGAGAATTCAACAGAATTAACAGCACCTTCCACATAAAATAGCTCCTGTCTGCTGCTTCTGACTCTGTCTAGTGAACTTTAATGAACTAGGGCTTGTCACCCAGACTCCCTCAGGTTCCTCATTGCATCTGCACTGCTGAACGTGTCTGCTAGAGTTGGTTTTTCTTTTAGATGGTTTGTACCTGGTAGTAATAGAAGGGCGTGAGGACATAGTTCAGCATCTCTTGGTGGAACACAGGGGTTACACTGCCTGACATGGGAGGCACGATCCACACCCAGTCTGCCGGGCAGCCGCCCCGCGCACGGTACTCGCTCTGCATGTACTTCAGGAAGGACTCTGAGGCCGAGTGGTGATCCATGATGGTTACATTCTGTTTCTAGAGCAATGGCAAAAAGAAAAACATACACTGAAAACCCTATTCTGCCCTTCTACCAGGTGTAGCTAAAGTAATCCTCTTGCTTTGGTCAATATTTCAAGGACTTTACTCAGGGCTGGGAAATAAATACTATCAGCAATTACTGTAATGACACAGATTAAAGCGCGGGCCTTTGATTAAGAACTCTTAGATCTTTTCTTTAACATCAGCATTTTACCTCTGCAGCACTGGGTGTGCATGCCAGAAAGCCTCTGATTCACTTTTACCCACTTCTCATATTGTCACGATAAGTAAAATAAACTGAAATTGAAAATAAAATATATTAACCCAATGGCTTTACATAGGTTTCGACACACAGATAAATGTGTTAAAAGGATGAAAAATCTTGCCCCTAACTTCCTTTTCTTTTTCTCTTCCTCCTGCCTTTACCTGTGAGGAAATATGGATTCCTCTACTTTTCCGGGTGTAAACCAAGAATAACTCTATTGGAACCATAATGCCATCTCCATTGAGTGAGAGGAAAATGGGACAGCGAGTGTTCAGTGTCTGTCCAGATCCCACGCTCAGTGACTCACCTGGAAGCTGTGAAGCACAGCCACGTTGATCTCTACAACAGCTCGGTCCTTCCATAATGATGACAGTTTGTTTGTTTCCAGTCCCATTCTCCTCCCCACCTCCTACATGTAACAAAGGGAGAGAAAAGGGAAAAACAAATTTACTGTATGGAACCCAGAGCCCATGATTTCTCAGCCTCATCACGTTTGTATCAGGAGAATGTTGTGCAGAAGGGGAAGAGTCAGTCTCATGCTGGGGAAAGGGATGGCAGCAGAAGCACCTGAGATTAAAGGTAAACTGGAATTTTGGAGTTCTGGTTCTTGAGGATGTTCCAGTTTCACAGGGAGGGAGTGGCTCTCTCCCAGCCCCATGAACACCGACAGTCTCTTTACCAAAACTGCTGCCTGACTTGCTTTGCAGGCCAGCCCAGGTCCCGCTGCACAGTTACCTTCAGGATGTTGTAGCGCTGCACGTCACAGAAGTCCCGCACTCCTATCTCTGTCCCCATGTACCAGCCGTTGAAAGGACACGCGGTGAACTCCAGCCCCCCCACCTCCAGGAGCATGTTGGCCACAGCAGGCAGCGCGTACCACCTCAGCTCCAGCTCCCGAAACCACTCGTACCTGCCACACAAGCAGTTGGAGTCAGTGTGTGCGTGTCTTCTCCTCCTTTAGGCAATAACCGGAAAAGCCCAGGAAGATAAAGAGTACCAATTCCAAGAGGAACCCCTGGGGCAGGGTCTGCAGAAACTCACAGCAGTTTTCTGCGCAGTAACTGGGAATCACCAGCTACAGAAACTGCAGAATCATATTACAGAGTTCTGCAATCTGAAGGCCAGTCCCAAAGCAAACAAGAAGAAAAAAACAATGAGAGAAAGGCAGTAAACCCTTTGTTATGCATGCAGCCATATTTTACATGCTTATTACACTGGCATAAAAAATTACGATTTTTAAAATTCTGAATATAATTGAAATGTAGATTGGGGAAGAAGATTTCCAGCAAAACTGCCATTTGCTTCCTTAATTTAAATCCCATTTCATTGTTCTAAGAGGCATTTTATCTTTCAGGATAATTTACCCTAATTTCATCCTGACAAAGAACTCATAAAACAACTGCCACAGGCATGGCCCAATAACTTGCCAAGGTGAGGCAGAGGCAAAAATGCAATTATCTAAATCTTGTGTGCTTACTTTGGATGCTCCATTGGCACTTGGAGGACAATTTCTGGAGGTAATTCAAATATTTCTGGGTCTTGGCCGTTTGCTTGGAGAACAAGTGGAAGTACATCAAAGCGGCCATACTTCGGCTTCCACCCAAGGTCAATGCACAACTGTAAATACAGAAAGCACCTTCTGTGTTTTTTTCAGGTTTCCCCTCCAGATCTGAACACAAAGCAATTTTAACTCTCTGAAACCTGTGGAGGTAAATTCTAAGTGAAAAAGGTTCTCTTTTCCATTCAAGCAATGTTGAGACATGTTGATGAAGCACTGGCTGTGCTGCTGGCCATGTCCCCTGACAGTATTAGCTCACTCTGCTCTGAGATGGAAGGCATTATTATTGGAATTATTGTTCCAGCCTGCACCTAGAAGCTGTGGGGCAGAACACGCCATTCACTCCTCACCTCCCCACCACTGTGCATAAACATGCAAGGAAAAAGCCCCAGGGAGATGTGCTGGCCAAGATGGGAATTAGCTGTGCTGGTGGGTTTGGAGCTGTACCTGTGTGAACTCCACAGTGACAGGGTCCCCAAGCGTGGAGCCATCTGGCATTTGGTAGCCAGCGTAGCGGATCAGCTGGCTGTTCCAGACACGGAAATCGTGCTGCCCGTCCGTCCTCTGCGGGAACACCGTGATGGCTGATCTGCCCAGGGACAGAGCACACGCCTTACACCACAGCAGCACATCAAACACACCCTCACTATTCAGACATAAACTGTTACCAACAGAAAATATCTTACATTTCTAAAATGAACATCAGCAGAAATAAAATCAATCATCCACTTTATCCACCCTGAATCTTCAAATCATCTCTTTTCCCCAGGAGCTGAAAAGCGTTTTGCAACATCAGCCATGAAAGTTATAAAATTTCAAGATGGTTGATGGAACATATGGGAGGAACATGTAAGTACCAGGAAAATTAAGGACAGAGGCAAGTTGTCAAAATATTTAGACAGACCATTTCATGTGTTATTCATGCCAGATCTGAATGCGGTTTTTGTTGTTTAAAATTAAAATTAAAGAGGCCTACCTTAAATTCCCATTGTTTGTGGCATATTGAATATGATGACAGATATGCTCAAACATTTCCTTGGCTGTTTTACAGTCCCGTGCATCAAACACCTGCATGTTTCCAACAGAAATGTAAGGAAGACGACTAATTTTGGAACAGTAATGCAAGCCTGTTATTTTTTCTATGCACTTAAGGAATAGAAAGATTGTAACTCCATTAGGAAAGGTTCATTTTTATAGTCCAGATATGCATCATTTTCACACACAACAATCCACCAAGGGCCAAAACATGCACCTGGTTCCACAGCACACCTGCCTCCTACACTCACACTGCTACATATTTTCTTTCAGCTCTGAAGCAGAGAAGGACAGAAAAAGATCTCATGATACGAACAGGAGGGAGTCCTCTGCAGTCGAAGCAGTGGCAGGTTCGACCAAAGGAAAGGCCATTCTTCTGAGGCACAGCAGAGGTGCAGATCCACAGCTCACCTGCAGATTGGACCACTGGATTCTCCCGATGCACCTGGGCGCGTTCCTCCAGGCCTGCTTGGCTGCAAAGGTCAGCTCATCCTTTGTCAGGTGGTAGCTTCCTGTTCTTTCTATCTCCTTGGTCACTGCTTCCAGTCGGCCCAGCTGCTCTTTGATTTTTGGCCTTTTGAACAGGAAACAGCCATGAGAAGAAACAATGAGAATTTCATTCAAAGTGCAGACGTTCTCTTTATATTTTGGCTTCAGAGTTTAAGACTAGTGGTCATGAGTGCAACGACAGGCTTACTGGCCTCATGAAGAAACTAACACACCAGAAATTTAAGTAGTGACACACCATCCTTTCACCACCCAACACATGCCTGGATTGGTCACAAGCTATTCTGTGTAAGTTTTCAGTTTAAATTTGGATTTTCTAGATTAATTCAGAAGAAAATCACCAGCAAATGAAAACCAGTGAACAGATGAGTTTCAGGGCAAATGTAAGCTGAGGGTGACTGTCCTCTCTAAGTTCCATTCTTTTAACAAGGCCACAGCTCTTCTGAGTAAAGTAAGTAGGATTTTCATTCCTAAAAGGAAGTGCTGAGCAATTCCTTTGTCAGGGAAACCAACTCTAAAATTCTTGAGTCTGATAACAGAGAGTGAAGTCAAAACAGTAGAAAATATCACAGCACAGACAAAAATTGTTTTGTTGTCTTACAGACAGAATGAAAATAGCCTGCACTGTCTGAGAGTTTTCACATTTTCAGCAAGATGAAAGATCAAGGGCAAGCATGTGAGATAGTGTAAATCAACGTGATCAAACAGCCATGAGCAAAGACACAGAGATGTGCAAATGCAACAGGCTGGTGAGGACAGCCTGTGTGTAAGACAGGGATTTTCAGAAAGATTCAAGGGAAGAAGGATTTGTAACGAGTTCAAAGTGTCTAAAGAAGTGACCCTTACGTGGCTAAGTCCCTTTGAAAGTTTGATAATGGTTTCTAATGGGATGAGCAAACACTGAACTATTGCTTGAAAGCTCATCATGTGGAATGTCACTGCAAGCCCTTGGACATCAACCAGCTTTTCCAGCATTTCCTGCGACAAGATGCCTCTGCACCATGGCCATTTTTGTGAGAACACAAAGCACTCTTGCAATGCTCCATGAGCTTATGTTGATAGCACAGAGCAAGGGTGAGAAGCAGCACTGGCCTTCCAATCTTTGGCTAAAGCCTTGAGAGGAGCACAAAGAAAAGATACTCGGAACAGCACAAACAAAACACATTATGCACATTATTCATGTGTGAGACTGACCCAAGTGCAGCTAATCCCATCAATGCCAAGAAAACAGAAGGGAACGCTCTGGCAGAGTCCTCAATGTGCTGGAATGTAGAACACTCCAGAGGGATGGGGCTGAGGAGTGCATGGTCCAGAGTCCTTCCCTGTGTTCCCAAGATCTCGGACTGGCAGACGGAGCATATGGGGTGCAATGACAGTTTTATTTGGCTTTTCCAGTAGTCCTTACGTATTTTTGAATGCATGCTATGTAACAGGATAGTTACCAAGAGCTGTGAAGAAACCAAACCCTCCCAGAGGCTCACAGACAGACTGGTAGGTAGAGGACTTTTATACCAAAGTTTAAGTTGGCTTACTCTTTAAAGGAACTGTAGTATTGCTTGAGGAAGTCTATTGCCTGAGGTAAAAGATCTTCCAGTGGAACTGGCCCATCTCTGGTACCTCTCACCAGGCCCTTTGGGGTCATGAGTGACCCTTGGCAGGCTTTGGTCTGGCAGTTGATAACCTGAAAAAAAATAAAATGTCAAAAACCAATGTTGCACTCTGTACATTTTCAATTTTTGCAACAATCCGAGTTCAGATTTCCACATTTTACCTCTTTTGCTGTCAGGTGTAATGTGTCAAGAAAGCTGGATCCATTTTCCAAGTTTCTTACTCTTATATCTCTTGGACATCCTGATATTTGGTTTGAAACTTTTATGCCATTTTGAGGGAGATTCTGGACAGAGAACAGATAAAAATGTATACATCTTCAGATCTATTGAATATCTTTCAGTTTCATTTTAGATTTTGTGTTAACATCAAAATACTTCAGATTAAATTCAAGAAACTAGATATAAATGTGATCTACTCCAACATGAGCATTTACTTGACTACAAAACTATGAGGCTAATCTACAGGTTGATATGAAATGGGGGGAAAAAAGGATTTTCGTACTAATCAAACAGCGCTTGCCACTGAAAACACCTTTGTCATTTTAATGCGCCCTCATCTCTGAGCATAAGTCATAGTCTCAGGAAAACAGTGAACCAATTTGAGAGATAGGACAGGTTTGTTTCTAAAGGTTTTGAAGGGTGAATAAAGGAATCAGTCATTCCAGTCCTCACGGGATCACCTCTTCCCCTAAGTCTTACCAATGCTGCTTTTTGGTCAAAAGAACTCTCACCCAAAGACCTCCCAGCAGTCCTGACCTCCTGCAACCACAGCCAGACCTCGCAGGAGAGCCTGGAGCAGCTCTGAGCAGCAAACACCACTCCTGTGAACTGTTAGTACCAAATAATGATGCTGGGAACAGACCTCTCCTCCCTCACTGGCCTTTGCCGAAGTTTCCATAGGCGGCATCTCCATCTGCGTCTTGCTTGGATCATGCAATTTGGCATCATCCTTTTCTGAGCTTCAGCAGGGAGAAAGAAAATTCAGTACAAGGCAACGTGCTTAGTTTCTGTTAGCTTTGCTTTCAGCATCAGTAGGAGATGCTCGGTGCTGTCTCTGAAATATGTGTGAGCCCATTACCCCGCAGCAGCAGTGCCATTGTATCCCCCTCCCCAGAGCACTGTGTGGAAGGAAAGGAAGGAAAACAGAACGTGAAACCTAAAATAAATTACACCCTGAATACTGAGAAATTTAAGATGCATATGCAACTTATTTTATACAGTGTATTTTAAGAACTGCATCACAGAAATACTTCACCAACTTAATTACACTATAAATAATCACTTTGCTATTTTTACAGAATACACACCTCCTGAGCCTTAGAATACATGAAACCATTATAACATGCCAAATAAGTTTAAGACTACGAAAGAAAACCAAGATGATTTATATAATGACTGTATAACTTAGACACAAGTTAATGTTCATTTAAGTTTAATGTTCATTACCAACTTACACCACCCAGGGACCCCCAGTTCCTTGGTTAATATCAGTGTTTTGGAAACACATTGCAGGTTTCTCCAGAACCCAAATCACATAATATCTTCCCTTTCAAAGATTATCCCAAATCAAAGATAAACTATAAAACCATAAAAAACAGAATCTTACCCATGGATCTTCCTATTTTTCTCCACGTTGTTGTTGATGTCCTTCTCCCTCGGGTACTGGCTCTTGGCACCACGAGGTTTGAACACAAACTGCCAGGGGCACAGCATTTTGTATGCTTTCTTGTGGTTTTAGTTCACTGTGCTGAACCTTGTTTTGTGTGATGTGGGAACACTTCTAAGGACAGAAAAAAAACAACAAGGTCAGTTTTTACCCTTTCACATCACTCAGAAACTCACCAGCCTAACTATCTGATGTAACCAACATCCTGTGTTTAAAATGAAAATTGCTTTACTCTTAGAGTAGTGATACTAAAACTAACATTTCGTCAGTGTAATGTGCGGCCATGTATTAATCTAAAATACTGGCAAGAGAATTTCAAATGTCCCCCAGTTGTGTAAAGCAGCAAATGTTGGTGTCTGAGCAGAGCACAAGCTTAGAAAAGGGATGGGAAATGTTGTTGTGTTATTCACACAGTAATGAAAAATATCTTCTCCATGAATTAACCAAAACGTTTTGCAATGTATCCACCTGCCAGAGACAAACAGGATTCTGAGAGGCTGAAGTCTGTGGTTTCTAAGATCTGTAGCACTTATTTGAATGTAACACATAGCATTTACACAAGAATGTACAAAGTTTATGCTATTCATTGTAACATACATTTTCTGCTAATTTCTGAACCTAAGATGGATTTTGTGCTAGGGAAGGTGTGACAGAAGAGAAAGACCAAGCCAGTAAATTGCAGGGTTAGAGGAAATTAGCCCCAGTGTTTGAATCTGGTTTATAACAGAAATCAAAACCTGATGTTTCCAAAAAGTTAGAGACAAAGGAAGAAAATACACATTGTGACATATTCCTCATGTAAACTATGTCTTATTTTGATATTTATATTACTTTTACAGTTAAAGTAAAGAAAGAAAGAAAGAAAGAAAGAAAGAAAGAAAGAAAGAAAGAAAGAACCCCACACAAACATAAAAATAATACACAAGGAGAAAAAGGAGGAAAAGAAAGAAAAGGAGGGAAAAGATGAAAAATAGTAATAAAAAGAAAGATAATAATATAATAAAAAGAAAAAAGAAAAAGAAAAAAGAAAGAGAGCAGACTCACATTTCCCTTCACTGGCACGCAGAGCAAGAAGCTGCTTCGTGTCCTGCACCGTGCGGCTCTGCGGATAACATTGACAGTGTTACCTGTTATATGCACAAACCTTTAAATCAGCAGAAAGGAGGGACAAAGTTTTCAGAGCAGCTGGACAGCTTGGAACAACTTGGAGCAGGAGACTGAGTCCGACACTTTGCTCCTAATACAGAGAAAAAGATACAATTTGCCATATAATTACTTCACCTGTGAGCTGCAGTAAATGAATGACAGAACGAACACCTGGACATGGTGATTCTTACCGTGCTTTTGTGAGAGGTGTTCCCAACCCTGCCAGGAGAGACTCCCCTCTGTCAGCGTTTCTTGCCTTTCACCTCTCAGGCTCTGTGTCCCTACTGGGAGGCAAAAGCATTTTATAGTCCAGGACCATGTATGCAAAATAGCTCTGAGTAAGGCTGGACATAGATAGCGAAATAAGGGGGATTCCCCTAAGGTCCTGTATTGCCTGGAGAAGTGGAGGGTGGTGGAAGCAGCGTGCTCTGTGAGCAGCGTTACATAACCTGTAGGAGGGAGGGAAGCAGTTCCTGATGCTGTCAGCATCCCTGCCTTCCCTCAGCATGCTGCAGCCTTTTCTGCTTGTGCTGCTGGAAAGGGCAGGGCATCACACTGAACACTGGTTGCAACCTTACACACAGCGTTAAAATTAAAATTAAAAAAAATCCCGAAAGGCGTCTTACAGCTTTTACCACTGTGTGGCCAGCTCCAGGCACTCTCCTATACATCACCTAAAGGCTGCAGGAAGAGAGTGAGCGACTTCAAGAGAAATGTTTCAGAGCTGTAGAGCCTTACAATACAGGCCAAGAAAGCATTTAACCAGGGCTTATAACTAAGGACAGGCATTTTAAGTTTCACATAAACGTACTTACTTTTGATCAAGTTTTAAAGGATCTTTCTCAATAGAGTATTTGTAGAATTGCTCTCCAGAGCTGTTGCTGCCTGAAAGGTTTGTCCCTTGGTGCTTTTCCAAAGTATTGGGAATACAGGAAGGAAACTGCAACTCCCTGAAGGACAAGCCATTCCCACAGGGCTGTATGTGGGAATATCAGGGGGACAGCTGGATGAGGAAGATGGGACTGCTGACCTGACTTTCAATATCAGACAACCTGCAGACACACACCTTTTACACCAGCAGGCTTCTCCCTGCAGTCTGGGAGGCAGAAGCCCACCAGGACAGGGCTGGCTGCAGCACCCACTGCACTCAGGCACCTGCAGCCCACAAGTGCAGCGCCAGAGCCGCGCACCAGCAAGGATTTTGACCTGCCTTATATGGCTATTTCAGGGAAACTGTTTACAAATTAAAGATGATTAACAACAAATCTGCTGACTAATGAGTCAAACAAGGTAGAGTGATAACTAGGGAAAGATTTACAGGCACTGACCAAAGATCTACAGAAACGAGGCATAAGGCAGACAGAGAAATGAGGAAATGCATGTTCTTTTCTCATCTGTCACTTTTACTGGACAAGCTTGGGCAAGGTGTTTTCTTCTCTCTGTGTCTAGTTTCTCTGTTTGAAAATGAACATTAAACGATTGCGTAAAGCATTTCTAGAGGCAAAGCAAGTGCTGTGCACACATGTTCATGCACGAGATCCCCCGTATGCACCCCATCCAGGATTGTTAGACACGAATCTCTTCATAAACAGACCTGAGTTTTCTGAGCATTCATCTGCTTGGCTTTATCAAGCTTGTGCTGCTTTGCATCCACTGCTTGTGAATTTTCACAGTTGGATTTCTTCTTTAATGTGGTGCCTTTCCTCTCACTGGAATTAGCAGGTGACATCCCTTTGTTTAAAATATTCCAGTCATTAGGCAGATGTAATCAGCAGGCAGAAACAACACGTAAGCTGTGTAATTCAATGCCATGCCAGAAAATTCTGCCTTTACACTCTTCTTCACATTTGCTATTTTGTAACAGGGTTTAAAAATTCTCTTTGCATCCTTTCCTTTCTTATTAACCTTTTTTCCTATAGAACATGGGGAATCCTAATGTCTAGTAGTGTAAGAAAGAACATATCTTAGCAGAAATTTAATTGAATTCAATGGGTTCTAAGCTTTTAGCATTCACCTCTACTTGAGACTGCTGAAATCCAGGAAAGGTTATGTAGGGATTAGATATGAAAAATCAGGTTTGGGATAACCAGAGGAGGAGAAACACCTTTCCTTAGGAGAATTGTTAGAAGGACTGGCTGAGGTACAGCCATTCAGGCAACTGCCTAATCACTCCAGTTGCTCAAACAAGACTTGTTTTTTAACTCGCTGAAATCAATAATAAAACTCTGTACAATAAAAACAAGAGAGAACCATTCACTCCTCAGGTGGACCAGACATTAACTAAATAAGCTCACTGTGCACTCCTTCTGCAAATATTCTACAGTGCTTGGAAAGTTTTTCTCTCAGAAAACCAATTCTGCACATATTTCCTATTTTTGCACAGCCACTTCTGCCTCTGCCATATCAGAGTGCAAGAACTGGTTGCTTTCCTTGCATTAACTTTGATGAAAGAGGTGCCCTTTCAGAGCAGACTTTGACCTATTCAATGGCACGCTGACCATGCTGTCATCTTGAGTCAAATTTTGTTTTGTTTCTGAACGTCTGATGGTCTAGCCTCAACAATCAGCTCTCTGCAATTTCCTTCCAAGTGAGTCACATTCTGTGTCTGATATTATATATCATATCTGCAAGATTCTGCATGAGCGCAAGAAGCCATAATCCTAAAAACATTTCTGAATCAAGCTCTAGTTTTAAGGTTGCTCCTCTGAGATCAGGACATTTTGAGTCTTCAAAGAACTGCTACGCTGAGGCAAAGTTGATGATGGTGAGGGCTGATCTTCCCAACTTCATGGAACCCTAAAGAGATGTTCAACTGTCCCAACTTCTCATAGGTTATTAGTGAGCTTTTTCTAACTCTCTTTTCCTAACTAATGTAACTATTTTCTGGGATGTCTCCATTATGATCTTGCAGCCATGCTTCATGTGGCAGCACAATAAATACAGCATTGCAGCCCCTCTAAACACTTGACATCAGATCTGTTAGGGCTTCCCTCGCCCCTCCTGTGCTAAGGGTGAATGAAGTATTCAATTTCCATCTACAGTCTGGTGGCTCTGCCTTTATGCATTTCCTTTCCTGGGGAAACACACCTTCCTAATTTACCCCATGTGATCAACTTCACTGGCTGAGCAGGGAATTTGGTCCTCAAGGCAGCAGTAGCACACAATCATTACCAAAGGAACGGGCAGGACCCTGCATGGCACGGCTCATCGCCCTGCCCTGCTGCCAGAGCAGCGGAAACAAGGCATTTCTGACGGGCCAGAACACGATGAGAAGTCAGTGCGAGGGGCAGGACTCACGCAGAGCAGCTGCCTGATCGGGGGCACTACAGAGGAAGATCATCAGCCCAAGAGGAGGAGGACAAAAGGCCATGTGCACCACGGAAATGCACTCACATGGTTTGCTGAAATGCTCACTGCTTCTGCCACAAGTGACCACTCTGTGGTACAAATAACTCATTGGGATGAATATTCATTCACTTTTCATTCCTTTTCTGGGCTGAAGTGCTCCTTCTCTCCTGCCTATGAGGCTTCATTCACATTTCCCAGCTTCTTGTCACCGAACTGTTGGAGAGACATAATTTCCCTGGCAACACTTTGGTGTGTATTTCACACTGAAAAGGTATTGTAAGACAAAAATCGTGTGTTTGTGCTGTCTCCAATGCCTGCCGTGATGGGCACTAAGAAACACGAAAGCCCCTCTGGACTTTTTTCAACTCAGGGGTAAATAAATACTTAAATAATGACAACAGTAACGGTTTGTGGCATAGCCTGGGTTCCAGACCACCCTGGGATGAAACCTGGAAGTCTTAGTTTGCCAGCATCTGTGCACTGTTCATCCAAAAATATCATCTGCAAAAATTATATTTTCACTTCCCTAATTCCTACACTAAATACTAAAAATTCCAGAAATGGAAGAAAAAGCCTGTGACACACATGGTGTGAGCAATCCAGATAAGAACTTTTCAAAGGTATAGGTGACCCATTTGTGTTGCTCTTATTTTTCTCTGCTTGCAAATCTCAGGGGGGTACTTTTCAGCCACTGTCCTTAAAGCTCTCCTGAGTATGGTGAAAATGTCCTGTGCTCAACCTCTACTTCTTTAAATGTCTAATGGAATAATGTAAAAATAAATACTAAAAATTTATTACTTCAGCTTTACCAATTTGCTGTATTTAATTTAGAACATTAAAAACAAAAGCAAAAGAAATTTGAGAACATCTTCCTTCCTTATGACATTTCATCCTTAATCACACACACAAAAAGCTGGGCCATGGAAGCCAACTCCCTGTTTAAAATGAAGATTAAGGCAATGAAAGAACAGAGCTTTTCACCAATTCTCCCTGCCTTTATGCTCTGGAACCTCAACAGAGCCACTGGTTTTATTGGAATTGTCTGGGGGTTTCTGACAAAGATACAGTTAATAACAACAATAACTATTGTTTAGAAAGCTGTTCCCAAATATCTCCTCTCATTGAGTACTTCTTTTACACCGGTTTGGTTTTTCATTTCCCCAAGAAAATTTGTTTGAATCTTCCCCCAAACTATGTAAAATGGCAATTTTGGTTTTTTTGGTTAGTGTTCAGATTGCTGACTATTCCTTCATGGGCTTTACGATATTCACCATTAACTGTATCCCCTTCTTCACTGGCTTCTTTATTATTTCAAAATGTTCCTGATAAAGTGGGGATAACAACTCTACCAAAAGCAAAATATAAGATTCAGGCCTTGGCACTTAAAAATGTGCAAGTAAAAGTAGGATCCCAGCCATGTCTGGACTCCTTTTTAGTTTCTGTAGATTCAAGGTACATTTAAAGCAGCAGTTTAGGGTGGAAAGGGCAACGTTTTGTTTGCCACGTCCTGCTCTCCAGTGGAAGACTGCATGTTAACAATGGCAGGGCAGGGTGGAAAATTTCCCAATGCAACCATCTGAGAGCAAAACTGAAAGTTAAGGAGAGTGCTATATTTACAGAGAAGTGACAGTAAATCCATCCCTTCCTGTCTGCTTGCTGTCAATTAGGCCAAACTCAGACATGCAGAAATAACAGAATTCCCTCATCCATCACCCTCTCCAAAATTCCCAGGGATGAGGAAGTGAGGCAGGGCCAAAGCCATCTGACAATCAAGAGCCAGACTTTGTTGAGCCTGGCTGCGCTGGCTCAGGCAGGAAGGACTGCTGACACCTACTGCTGACTCACCCCGCCATCCTCGGCCACAGCTGCAGCAGCAAAGCCAAAATTCAAGTAAAACAAGAGGAAATCAGCAACCAGCAGTTGAGTGGGCCTAAGTCCCGGTGTCCTGCATGTGGCTGTCACAGGCTGGGCTCTGTGTCCTGCGCTCCTGGACCTCATCTTACTCCACTGAAGATGTCCCTGTGCAAACCATGAGGAAAAGCTGGCATGTGGATAGGGAAAAGGTGTAGAGCAGCATTTGTGATCTCTGGTCCTGCAATCCATGCTTGGCACAGCAGTCAGGAAGAAAAATGACTGTGATATTACTGTGTGCAAGAAGAGTTTCATGCTTGAAAAATAACAGTGAACTACAGAGCTGCAAATGTCTTCTTTAGGAAAGCATGGTCTGAAGAAGAAACGCCAATTTCAGTCACAGAGCACTGACTGAGGCCAGTAGAATCTCTAACCAAAGACAGGTAACAGAAGAGATTTGAATTTCAAAACTTTCAAATGGTTTTCAAAAAATAACGCATAAATTTGTGGGTTGAAATGAAGAAATTCTATATTGACGTATAGAAGTAACTTCAGTTCTGAATTAAAAAACTTCGGAGTTTTTACTCCAAAACACACAGCACTGCTGAAACAATTTCAGTAAAACTTATGTGCTAATCTTTATTGCTGACCTCCAAGTCTCTTCTCCTTACACCTGCCTTTATCTGCTCCGTTGTTGTTCACTCCGTTGTTGTTCACTTTATCTGCTCCGTTGTTGCACACTCAGGTGTCACACTTTGGACAGCATACCTTGGTCTACACAAAACCAAAGCACGCTGACCCACTTTCCACATCTCCTGGATGAAGACAGCGGTTTTCTCAGGTAACTTTATGGCTTTACTTTATCTTTATGCACCTTTTTACTAGTTAAATTATTTTTAAGGAGTCCTTGTGAAGCACTACAGTTAGGCCAGTCTTGCCTATGTCTGCACAACTTTCAGTGTCTGTGTGAATTACATCACATTTTCAAAACTTTCTGTGAAATTGTCTCCCCTCTGCCTTTCCTGTTAGGGAAATGGTGCAAGAGGGTGTGGGGTATGAGCTTACAGCTTCTTCTCCAGCAACTATCTACCTTCCCCTATCAAAAAAGACAACTTCCAGGGCATATTCTTCAGTATCTTCAGAGTATCCTTAGTCAGACAATACTTAACACATTGAAATACAGACAATTCTCCCTTTCAGCCTCTCTGGAGCATTCCAGAACACAACCTTCTGCCACTCTGCTGCCACTGCCAATTCATGGAGTGAATCTTTGAACTAATTCAGGAGATTTTGTCTTCTATCACAAATCTAAATAAAGACTTCAGTCCGAACATATCTTCTCACTACATCTTCTGCTTTTTAGAATTTGCTTGTTGATCATCCAGTGATTGTATAAATGGAGAAACATTCAGGCTACCTTGCCAGTCAGCAGGGAATGAGCAGTATTTTCCCCCCAAACTCGCTCCAGACAGCACTGCTTACACCTGGGGCTTACCTGTGTCCCTGGTGCTGTGGCTCTGTCACATACACGAGGTGTGCTTTTGGAATACAGTCACACATACTCTGATTAATCTTCTTCCATCATCGAATAAAACAACTGCTTCTGCATGTGGAACTGCCTAGCAAGCAAACCCAACATGTAGGGAAACCTGAGGCAGTTGCTGAGATACTGAATATTGATGCTGAATACTGTCATGATTTGGGGAATATTCCCCAAACATAACTCCCATAACTGAAATGAAGTCAGTAAAAACTGACATCATGCACAGGTTCACAGGAGAAGGCAGGTTGGAAGGGATCTCAGAATTTCATCTAGTTCAACCTCCTCCTGCCCAAAGCAGGGTCAGCTGTGAGGTGAGGGCTTGATCCAGGCTGGTCCTGAGTACTTCCAAGGGAGCAGACTGCACAACAACCTGTCCAACTTACTTGACTGCTGGGCTGTCCTGCTGGGGATAAAATTTCACCTCATACCCAGCCTGGATTTCTCACGTCAGCTTCTGCCCATTGGTTCTCATCTTCCCACGCCGGTGAAGAGCCCGGCTCCATCTCCCTGGTGACCTCCTGAGAGGCACTGGAAGGCTGCAGGGGTCTCCTCCAGGCTGAACCAGCCCTGTTCCTCCAGCCTCGTCGCAGGAGGCAGCACCGTGTCCTGGCCCAGATCACCCGGTGCCCTCCACTGAACTCACTCTTGGTGCACAGGAGGTCCCAGCAGGACTCAGGAGGTCACCAGTGAAGGATGCAGATACTCCAGCTGCACCGCTTTTCCTTCACTCTCTCCCTCTAGGAATGCTAGGGACATACATTTAGCTTTGGTTTTATTCAGTGAGCAAACACACTGCTGACCGGGACAACTCCTGACCACACTGACAGAGAGGATGGTCTTTGAAGCTGCATTTGGAAGGGGGAACACCACTTGGGAGTTTGAAGAGTCACATACTGCAAATACAAAGAAGATATGTGGAGGAACACGTGTTGACGAGGTCAGATTCTAGAAAGTGATGGGTGGCTTTATGGAGTGTGTTAAGTCACGGGGGTTAATCTATAATAAGCAGTCCTAGTGCACACATCAGGGATTGTTACAGATTAATTAGCAGGTGCTATTATTACGAGCTGTAACAATTTTTGTCTCCATTTCCAAAAGGATAAGATGCAAAATAATTACTTCATGCAGTCTAAATGTTTCACCCAACTCTTGCAGCACAAGAGGAGCTGATGCAGACTGTGTACTTCACTTAAGGGCCAGAAATAGCGAGTTTTCTGGTCCAAAGCACTTTCTTGCCTCACCTTTTTATGATGATTACTTTTGATTTAGTCATATGAAACCTGGCAGAAGGGAACACAAAGGGGAATTTTCTGTGACTTTACAACACGGTTCATGAGGTTCAAGGGACCTCTCTGAGCAGCACAAGCTGAAAACCACTATGTAATTTCCTTCTTTCTTCTCATGTACCAGCTTTGAAGACTTAATTGCAATCTGAGAATTCTCCAAAAGAACACACTGCTCCTCTTCCTAGTGGGGTTTTTGGGGATCAATAGTTTATGTACTTCCATGAAGTGTCAGAATTGTCATCCAATGTAAGATCTCTGATCCTGATTTTCTTCTGTTTCTGCTTTTGAAATCCCATTTCTTTTCAACGGAAGAGCAATGCTGCATGTGTGAAAGTCAGTGACAAGTGGTTTAAGATGGTGAATGCTACTGAAGTACATGGAAGTCTTTCCCTTTGATTCCAGTGGCTTGGGCTCAGAACCCAAGAACAGCATGGAAGGCAAACATCCTGATAAGCAATTATCTCGACTGCCTTTGTTAGTATAGACCAAGACAGAATTTGATAGAGCACAAAGACAAGATTTGTGTCTCCCATTTACCAGACAGTCCCTGTGAATCCCAGAGGTCCTTAAGAGTGTTAGAGTTCTATGGAGCAAAGCTACATAATTATGATCTGTGATTTCTTTCAGATACTTAAAGTTGAAAACACTTCCTAAGCAGTAAATAAATAAGGCCCTCCCCATATAGTGCAATAGTGAGCAATTACAGGTCCAGTACTGTACCCAATCTGTTCCTTTCAAAGCCTCATTGTTAGATCAAAGGGTTTATGATTCTGTTCCTCTCTCAACCAGACATGAATTGCATTCAAGTTAATTTTTATGCTAAATACCACTCATATTGTGTACATTCTTTGTGTAATTACCTCAGCTCTAAAATCTGCACCTTTGCTTATGAGGATAATGAAGTTAGACTGCAGGGACTGGCTCTCCATCTCAAGATTCATAATAAACCTTGGACGCCTTTTCACTGCATTTAATCAATAAAAAATTACCAGACTTGGCATAGTGGCACGGTGACATCCTACAGGCTCTATTCTGTCAGCTGGGAGCAGGATTTGCAGATCTCTATATTTTTAAACCATGCTTCTGAAATAGTTGTCGAATTCTTGTTACCATGTCAGTACCTCCTAACTGGAGTCACGCTAGTGGGGAATAACCAATTTGCTGCTGCTTGTCCCAAGTCCCAGCCTCCCAGAGAGCTGCTCTGTGCCCTCAAATCACCGGCTAAAGGACAATGCTGGGCACAGCACTGGGGCTGGGAGCCAGGGAGCAGCGCAGGGAGCCGGTGGGTAAGAGCTCTCAGTTCTTTGGTGATCCCCAGCACTGAGATGCCCCCAGGCTGCTGTGTTCTCTCGTCTTGCCAAGGACAGCCCAGCTGCCGGCTGCAGTGACAGCTCTGTGTCCACGCAGACCGAGAACCAAAGGGACAGGATGGCACACAAGGCACAACAGAAGTGACCTTATTTCCCGAGGTTAAACAGCCAGCAGCGAAACGTGTACGATTATCACCAAGCAGAATTTTGAAGGTCTCTCAAGTTGAGCAACTAAAAAGCAATCTGAGCATTACTTTTGAAATCTTGGCCATAAAGCTGCGATGTACTCTGTGAGACACTTCCAGCTAGGGAAGAGGACAAACTCAACAGACTCCTGGGGGAGAGAAAGCTCCAAGACTCAACAGGTGTCTGCATTCTGTACTGTAAACTCTGGTTAAACACACCATTCTGGTGACCTCTAAAAATGGAAGGGAAAAACAGAAAATAAAAGAGAAAGCAGCCCTTGCAGTTGCACAATTGTGGAAACCAAAATACTCTCTTTTTAAGCACGACAAGTCAGCCCTCACATTGCCTCAACCATCAGGAAGGTGGCTCCAAAACATACAACATTTGCCTGTGCCCACCATCGTGATATAATATTTTCCAGTCTAACTTCTGTTTGACATTTGTTTTGAAAGTTTTCCTTGTTCCTCCTTTCAGACTAGCTGACTTTCTGCAGATTAAATGACTGCTAAGAAATTGAGGCAAGACTGAGAAAATCCCAGATCCTGTGTGATTTTACTTAACACAGAACATGAATCAACCTCATCAGCTACAAGAATTTATTGTCAATTTTGCATCTTTTAAAATCAATTCTGTAGAAGGGGAAAAAATATTAATCAAAATATGAGCAGTCTTAAACTTCTCTCAACAAGAATACCAGAGATTGTGCAAAAAATAAGCTGTAACTATAAAAAGGCATAAGTGCGATGGTTTTCAAACAGATGAAGCAAACCCCAGCACAAGGAGGCCCCCAGGTAATGAAGCCATTCAGTCTAAAGTTGTGCAGCTGCAGCTCAAAGAAAATATTTTATATGGGCTAGTGAGACAGCTTCAAGCTGTGCTAAGGGAGGTTCAGGCTGGACATCAGGAGGAATTTCTTCACAGAAGGGGTGGTCAGGCCTTGGCAGGGGCTGCCCAGGGAGGTGCTGGAGGCTCCGTCCCTGGAGGTGTCCAAGGAAGGCCTGGACAGGCACTCGGTGCTCTGGGCTGGGGACAGGGTGGGGACTGGGCACAGCTGGGACTCGATGGCCTGGGAAGTCTTTTGCCTGAATGATTCTGTGAAGCACCCAAACCAAGCCAGCTCAGAACTGCTGATTAAAAAACCAAAAAATCAAGTTAATCCTTTTCCAAATGGATTCATGCAGAATAGGAAGGCAGATTCTTCTGGGGGAAAAGTCACCCATGTTGATAGTTACAGAATGGGTAAGTTCACTGCCCACAGGTGAAGACAGCAAAGAGCAGTCCCAAAACATTCCTCTTCAGACTCTGCAAGAGAAGCGAGCAATGACAGGGACCTGTCCCCCAGTGACAAACACAAACATTGTTAAGCTTTTAGGTGCAAGTGACAGATGCCTCCCTCTGCTTCTAAACCTTTAAAAACTATTTTAAATATCAAACACAATTATAAGGAAAACAGAAAATAGTCTTCAAAGAGCAGGGTTTTTTTAAAGTTAATGTGTCTGCCCTGCATAATCACAAGCTGAAAGGAGTACTTGATGACTAGCATATACTTCAGTTAACACTATTTCATAAAACCTGGCTTGACAGAAGTATAAGATAAATTAATCAAATAATACAAAAGTTGAAAGATGCACCAGCTGGCTCATGCTGCAGAGGTACATCAGCTGTGAGCAGCAGGCAAGGCTGCAGGAAAGGGGCAGGCAAAGTGGGCACTGCATCGCCTGTGTCAGAGACTTGCTTTAGACTGCTCTGACCAAGACTCTGCTCACCTCGATCCACCCCTGCTCTTTGGGGTGACACTGAGGGACACGACATCGTGGAGTGTAAAGCTCTAAAGACTCCTTACTACAGCTTAAGGTCAAGGACTCTCACAATGAATAAATATTATGATACTGAATATTTAAGACTCACACATATTGTGCTGCCTGTTCACTTTGCGGCTTATTAGAGCTTTATATGAAGGCATAATTTATAATGCCAAGTTAAAAGCTATCACAAATAAGAAACTGTTTCATTTAAAAAGGATGTGAGTGAATATTATTTGTTTCTCCCTGAAACAGCATGTATTCCTTTTCTTTACAGCATCACAGTAAATATCACTTCCTTATGACATTTGAAAATGAGCCAAACACCATGGAGGAGAGGTTTTTGTTGACCATCAAGTTGTCATGCTCAAGTGTCCCTAAACAAAGAGCAATGCCTGTGACATAACCCACCATGTGAGAAAGTTTACAAAGCACTAAAGAACGATTTAAAGAATATTCCATTACTGACAAATGGTGCTAAGCAAGGCCTGGCCTGGGTTGGAAATATTCTATTCAGTCCCCACAGGGCTCAAATGACTTTTGGTGGCGAGTGTGAATGGAAATCAGTAACACTTCTGACACAAGAATGTGATCAGAAGTGTATTTGTCTCTGGCCACGTGAAGGGCAAAATGCTATTCTGGACATTACATAAACTATGAATTTACAATCTTGTCTATACGAAAACCTGAAATGAATAAATAAATTTAAAAAATAAATAAAAAGGAAAGATTTTCACTACATGGGAAGCTTCCGCTTGAGGCTCCAAGGCTGGTAATAACCAAAGTGTTCTTTACCATTTCTCTGAGGGCTGAAGAGCAGGAATCTAAACACTAAACAAAATACACTGACCAACCCACTGCCACTGCGCTACCTTTTGACATGCTACTTCCATATTTGTAATGTACAGATGATTTCCACACAATTTCAGCTGGGGGTTTCCAAGACAATGCATACACAAAACAAAGTATAGCACCAGTGTTGGTTCTGGCCTTGGACTGGATGTTGATAAGTCTGCAATGTGATTTAAATGACTCGTTTCTCCATAATTCAATACTGGAAAGCGTGAGATCACTTTATTAGTCAGAAATCTCCCAGCTGTCTTTCCTCATTCTAATGTTTGTCTTGCCCTTGCATAACCAGTCTCCAGTGAAAGCCTCACTACCTTAATCAAGAATTACCCATACACAACCTTTGAACTGTTAATTTCACTCAACTCCTACTTGTGGAGTACCTGGGAGTAGTTATTGACTCAAGATCTTGCTGGAACCAGCTGCAGAAGCGTTGTTGGCAGAATACAGTCGTTACATTTGTGTCAACATAATGAAAACCCTGGGCTAGCCAATGGCACCAGATACTCTTCAACGCTGCAACTGATGGTGGCAATGGAATGCTCACTGCAGGAGTGGCTGACAGCGAGGCCACAAAGCCAGGCCTCTGCCACAACCTCCTGATTGGCCCTCGGTCATTCAGTTACTGCAATGACTTATCAACAGCCCATCACTTACCAGAACTGGCACAGAAAGTGGTTCCTCCCTGCAGTAAAAGAAACCGAAGCCTATGAATTCACGTGTCTCCTTTCGGTGACGTTATCCCTTGCTCTGTCAGCAGCCCCATGTGCATCATGAGTTTTTTCAAATTCTGCAGCAGTAATTACAGAACACCACCCAGCCTCTTTTACCCACCATCTTTATGTTCAGAGATTCTGGAGGACTGAAAATGGGAACGCAGATGCACCAGTCTATTTGGGGTTGCTATTTTCTTCCCAACTGCCACGGGAGCACCCAGGAGGACACTGCCTGTGACCGTGTCTCCCTCCCTGCGGGCAGCAATTGCCAGCACAGTGGCACCACGGAAACAGGGAACAGCTCTTCAGGCTCAGCGGGGCTGGGGGGCAAAGAGGCAGAGAGCTGCTCAAGCACAGGTGAACACAACTCAATTCACTGGGTAACCATCAGGTCAGACAGGTCAGGAAGTGGTAAATTTGGGCAACTTCAGGGGTAAATGACTTCTGAGCAGAAGTTTCTGAAATAGTAATTTTGGTCAAAGGTACCTAAGCTCTGCCCAAAACCCTTTTGAGAGTTCAGGTTCTCATCTACATCTGGGCTAATAAAACATCTTTGGTCTCAAATTATGGTGCTGGAGAATGGAATTTGTATAATGTATCGAAAACATAAAAGCCTCAGCTCTGCAGCTGAATGACTCTTCAGTCCAGTCATTACAGAAACATGTCTGAGCCACTGGGGTTACTTCCACTATTACAAGGAAGTAAATAGTTGTCAGCATCATATCTCCTCATCAGCAGGAAAATTATTTGTACATTGAGTGAATAAAGTTATCTTCACATTTTGACTCTATTAAAAGGTTTTTTATTTTGAAAACCAGATTATGTTTGTATAAAAAAACCCCAACAAAATTCCCTCAGACATCTCCTCATGCCCTCCAGTTGAACCACTACTATCAAAATATCTAGTCACGATGTCTCCTATCTCACCAACCATGTTCCCTGTCTGCACCGTACTAAGAATTGAATGCTCTACCACTTTCCAAAATCTAAAATTCACAGATCCTGGTCCTCCGTATCACTTACATCTATCATACCTTTGGTCTGATGTTCCCATATCTCAGCTGGCATCTCAGTCATTTGGAGCTGCAGATGTGCCATGGCTGCACCCTCCAGCTCCTCAGTCTTCTCCCTCTTGAACTAGCCATAAATTAAATAACAGGCATATAAGAATGATTTGAACACATTCAATTATCCTGTTCTGGAACTGAACAAAATATTATGTCTCACACTACCAAAAGTCAGACAATAAAGCCACAGAGCATTGTGAGCACTCCACATTTAAAGTTCAGGAAACTGCCATGCTTCCATACACTGTTAATCCCACTAAATCTTAGTTTCCACTATTGCAGTGATATAAAGTTCAGTGCACCTCCATGCTACAAACCACACACACAGAACAGACTTGGAGAACAGCATGGGGCACCTGTTTGCTGCTCTTGATCAGAAACAGCACATTCAGAGAGCTTCTATCAAAAATGCTTGAGCTTTTTTATTAATGTTCAGTATCATACTGGATATTCCTTGTCAATTGCCAAGGTTGAAATTTTCTGTGCTCTACCTTGCGCCGAATTATTTTGGAAATTTAAACCAGAGTAGTTGAATTTTCAAGAAAATGTACCTAAATAGACAAGTGGCTTTCCTCACATGGAGAAACACCTACTCTGTTGAGAAAGTCTATTACCTTCCAGCTTTATCTGAAATTAAGCAGAAGGCTGGCTCCAGCATAATACTGAGTATCTTCTGGTACAGAAAAGGATTTGAGGAAGACGAGTAAGTGGGGTAGAGAGACAAGATGAGAACAGCATCAAGGAATAAGTAAAAGACAACAGAAGTTCAGGGCATGTAAGGTGATGTGAAAGACACGGGACCAAAGTGAGGAACAATAGCGGCGATGGCAGAGGGAAGAATAACAGGGCAGGAGTTCTTGGACAGGAGGGTTAGCAGAGAAAAGGAAGGTTTTTATACAATACTTTATAAACTTCACCTACAGCCCCGTTTCTTTACAGCACCGGACAAGTTCCCGACTATCGCGAGGCACGATTTGTTTCCCGGGGGAGCCGCGGCCGGCGCCGGGCGCACACCGCCACCTGCAGGCGGCGCGGCGCCACTGCACCCCGCGGGACGGCGCTCCGGGACTCGGTGCGTGCCGAGCCCAGCCTGGGAACCCACCGGGCAGGGCAGGGGGGTTTCCAACAGGACATCGACTAACCCTGCTTTTAAAGGCCATTTATCACGTGCTGCAAAGCCGTGTGAAGCCTCTGAGCTGCAGAGCGTCGCACAGGTAGTGACTGTGCTGTCCCGGGTGCAGACCCCGCTCACAGGGCACAGACCCCACTCAGGGGGCACGGACCCCGCTCACGGGGTGCAGATCCCGTTCAGGGGTACAGACCCCGCTCACAGGGCACAGACCCCGCTCAGGGGGCACGGACCCCGCTCAGGGGGCACAGACCCCGTTCAGGGGTACAGACCCCGCTCACAGGGCACAGACCCCGCTCAGGGGGCAC
>VZTX01006328.1:0-27060 GCA_013400915.1 Pardalotus punctatus | reverse complement strand
CAGACCCCGCTCACTGGGTGCAGACCCCGCTCACAGGGCGCAGACCCCGCTCACAGGGCACTCTGACAACACCGACAGCCCCAGCAGAGGCTGCTGTGACCCAAGGGAGCGATTGCCATAACCAGTGTCACACACACAGGATGAAACGCTCGTCCTGAACTCCACGGTGACGGATGCAGGGGAGCCTTGTCACAGAGAACCTGCACAACAAGAGTGTCACACACTACTAGGGTTGCTCCAGGCACAACAGTATAATGGAATAAGTTACACAAATCTTGGACAAGCTTGGGCTTTAACTTAAAGGTTTGTGATTATACAAGGCAGTAGTTTTAACACAGATCGTGCCAGTTCTTTTACAAAATTAAATAGCTTCAGAAATATTATTTTAGCTTCATGACATCCCAGTGAAATGTAAGTTACTGTATTTGTATTATCCAAGAGAAAACTTCAGGCAATAATTCTAATATAGTACTGGGCTTGACTGCAAGTCCTCTAAGGATGTTTACCAATGTCCTTCTTGACTTCATCCTTCCTCTTCTACTTCTGGTTTTTATACTGAAAAAAAAAAAAGAAAGAAAAAAATAGGTTCCTTTGTGGGAAAGAGCACATAACTAAACAACAGCTCATATCAACATGGATTTACAACTCTTCATCATCCACATAAGTTTATGTTAGTTTTCTTTAAGTTAGAGTAAAACTTGGTAGGCTTTCAATCTGCAATATAAAATAATGCTCCTTGGCAGGCACTGCGAGTCTGCTCCTCCTCTCACACCGGTCCATTACCAGATTTCCACAGAAGCAGATTTCCACAGAGCCTCCACAGCAGAAGCAGAACGAGCCTTTTCATAATTGTAGGAGACTAAAATCAGATTCAGGCACAGTTATTGACTACATTGTACCTGCTGGGATTTGGTTACTGCTAAAATATCATAATCTGTAACTAATCTGTGCTTGCTCCTGTAACAATTCTCATTTGGATTTCACGGACTGGCAGAGAGAAGGATTTAACAGTCACTTAGTAAATGAAATCACAGATATTTGGAGCAAGTTGAACTTTTGGCTTGTTTCATAATACACAATGTTAAGGTATCACACACTCCCCAGCCAGACCGAAACCCCAGGAAGCACAGGTGACCCTGAGCTGTCTAATGAAAACAATCCTCATCCCCTCCTCTGAGAAACCAGTCTGACAGCACAGGGGCAGATCCATCCGCTGGCTGACAACTGCGGCACAGGGGAGCCCAGCACCACAGCTTTGCCCCTGTGTTCTACCCCTGATCTCTGCAGCCATGGGCAGGGTCTGAGGGAAAAAAAACAATAGTTCTGGAAGTTCATGTAAATTGTCTGATTATAGATTCTGCTAGGAAATCAGATGATGCATATCAAGATGTGGCTTGCAAAAAGATGTGGGTTTTGTTTTTTTCTTCTACAGTAAGAGTGATATTAGCCACCACTGCTGATATTAAATAGAATTCTTCATGGAAACAAAGACTTACACAGACCAACTTAAATTGTTATTGGTTCTGAAAAAAAACCACTTTAGTTTATATTGACAAAGAGAATTTTTAAACAAAAACTGTCACAATCATAATCCTCATGGCTGGGTATTTCCTTTCACCCAGATGCTTCAGCATCCAGGACAGCAATTTGCTATTCAGAACTTGCTTTCCAATGTTTTCTCCTTTGTTCTGAGCTGAAACCAAAACGCAGACAATCTGATGCACTTACTTTATTCATCACCCAGTCAGCATCTTCAATGGCTCTCTTAATGATCTGCTGGATTCGCTCAGGATCATCTTCATCAGCATGAACTTTGAAACTCTGCAACATTCCAAATGTCACTGACCAGTCAACCCAGCAATTGTCCAAATAAAAATCACTTTTAAATCTCAGAAAAATATTTGTTGCAAATAAACTGTTGGTCTGAAAAAGTAAAATTACACATTGTAGCACCTGGCCATGCTCTTTCCATAACAAATCTGGTCATACGCAATTTCATGTTAAGAATTCTACTCCTTTGATATATCAACAACAAAAACCCCAGAGAACTTCAATTCAGAACAACTGAAATTGTATGATACGTTAAAACTAGAAAGACATAGGACAACAGGTATGATCAAAGCATGAAATTACTTCCATATGAAGCATGGAATATGAACAGTCAGCCGAGATTGGAGGAGATATATAAATAACTGACAAGGAACCAGTAGGTTTTCACCATAAAAGATGTGTTTATGGAATAAGTAATGATCGTTCACTCTATTGACAAATGCAAGAATTAGAGAATGAAAGCCAGGAGAAATAGGTTTCAGATTCAAAGCAAACAGAAAGAAATGGTCCTTCACACCCTCCCAGTATAACCCGTAAATCCTAATGCCTCAAGCTTGCAGAAGAGCAGTTTTTTAGGTGCCAGGAGTTACGCGGGTTCCAACAGCAGCAGCAAACGCAAGGCCCCGTAATGCTGCAGCCCAGCCCAGCCCAGTCCAGCCCAGCCCGGCCCGGCCCGGCCCTGACCTGTCGGATGGCGTGTCGGTAGTGCTGCCGGACGGGGCCCGCGGGCAGGCGGCGGCAGCAGCGCAGCAGGTACCGGTACAGCTGCACCGAGCTCCGCACCAGCTGCGCCTCGGGCAGCGGGGACATGGCCGGCCCGCCCGCGGCTCTGAAAGCACACACACCAAAACAGTGACTTTTACCAAAAACGAACCAGAACTACCGAGGAATTTTACTGACAACACGGAAATAAAAGTGCAAAGCTATAGTAAACAATGAGAACAGTGCCGGCAAGCTGAGGTTCAGCAGCATAACCTGCAGAAACTCTAGAAGAAACCCCAAAATGAAATGAATGAGAAGTTGCTGAGTTTATGGACAGACAGGGGTTGGTTGTCACTGATCAAGGCAGTAAAACACAAAGTGTGGAGCTCACTCCAGAGGATTACTTTGTGATGGGAATATCCACGTGTGTGGCAGGATTTTACAACAGATTCCCAGTGTATCTCTATAAGTACCCAAAGATGTATCACAGCCCCAGGGAGTTTCCTACTTGCTAAGCCATGATCCTTAGAGTCCTTCAAACTTCCACTGCTTTCCTTGAGCACCCCTAAGAGTTCATCCACATGGTGCCGTTCTAGAATGAGGACGCTCATAATGGCTACAAATGGTGCTGGAATTTAACAGTATTTCCTATTATTGTCATTCTGTCAAGAATTTCAAGGCTTCAGCTGGAAACTACATGGATATATATAGGAGAAGACAGGAAAAAACATTGTTAGGTTTGAAATTTTCCATCTTTTGGTAACAGCAACAGGAAAAGAACAAATCTACCAAGTTTTACTTCCATACTATACTTACATATTGTAACAGTAAGTCCATCCAAGTCCTATGAAGTGCTAATCAAGGACTGTAAATGCCTTGTCATTTAACAGATGGTTGCCATCTGTAGAGAACTATATTAACATTTGGAAAAAAAGCACTTTTACATCATTACTCTTAAGAATAAAGATAATAAATAAGCAACTGAATAATGAAGTAGGTGCATGTCATTATTCTAGTACCCACTATGATACCTACTCATTATTTGGAATCTTTTTTTCCATCTTAAGTAATTTAAGTCCTTTAGCCCAATGTATTTCAGAGTACACCACCACAGCTATTACATGCCTGGGCTGTGTATCTGCATAGATCTTGTTGCAGTGGGGAAAATCTCCTCTCTATGCCCATCATAATGGGACATGTACCACTGTAATCTGTATTTTCAGTAAAACAAAACTCCATGTCTTTAACTACATAGGTATCAATCAGCACAGCTCTATAGCTCTGCTGACTTACAGTAGCCACTGAAAAGCTTTAATATTGTAGCTACAAAAAGTACAATTCTTCTCTGTGAAGAAAAGTAAAGAATTCTATGACAAACACAGAATGTTTTCTGCTGGAGGGGTGGGCCTCACCAACGCTGCTCTGCTCAAGGCACAAACCCACAGCAGCCACAGCTGAACACCCAGTCCTGGGTCTGTCTGTTCACCACTGCAGGGCTGGGGGAACTCCATGTTATGGTGATTTTTTAATCAAAAGCAACATCCCATAGGCAGAAGTTAATTATTAAAACTGATTCTACAATACACAGTAGGCTTAATAGACAGAAACCTTTGAAGAACACACGTCAGAATCCCTGTCCAGCTCGTTTCTACTGAATCTTCTCTTACACCTGAAATGGGCTCTGTGCAGTTCATTTGTGACTTCTCAAAATGACTTTAACAACATTTTGAACAACAAAGCCCTTTCCCAAAGTATCAGAACACACAAGCCCCTCCCGGGTGAGTGATGTGCCAGCAAAGCCCCCTCATCCAGGGGAGTCAAGCCCACCTTGCTCTAGGACCTACACCTGACCAGTGCTCTCCTGCACTTGGAGCTTCGTGGGGTTTTCTGCTTTGGAATCCTCAAGATATCCTACCAGGAAGGTATAAGAGATGAGGCAAGACTCCACAAAGATCCCTCCTGAGTGCTTTTCACAGCCAAAATATTATTTCCATTAGCTTTCATGAACAATTAGCAAACCATTCTTCCATCACAAGGGCAGTAAGAAGGCTCTGTGCTGCTGCTGCAATATTCTCATTCTGCTTGTTTGATTCCAGTTCTGGCTTTCCTTACTTGTTTAATAAAAGCCATTTGGCCTCAGGAATTGGATACTGTTCAAAAAAACCCCTATATGTAGGGCAGAAAGATACTACAAAAATTGAGAAATATAGACCAGAGCTGACTTTTCAAAATGGCTTCAGTCTGACCGGTTTAATGCTCACTCACTTTACAAGCACACAAGATGTGCCAACTGTGGCTTTAGCTAAAAAGTTCAGCTTAAAATGCAGATCAAAATACCCCCAGGCTTCAACATGTTCATCTCTTTTTTTCTTCCAATGTTATGTTCTGTAAAGTATAATTTTCTCTTTGCAATGAAACCTATGCTGGGCATCAGCTCCATGCATTTTTGGTTTGGATTCATTTGACTTTGGTATTCAAGTAGGGGAGGGAGGTGATTACATGCCCAACAGTCAGCTGAGAGATCCCTGCATTCCCCTCCAAGCAGCAGAAAGATAAGCAACTCCAAAATGTGACTCATAACGTATAGACTGAATTATTCCCTGCCCTTCTCTCCATGAGAGAGAAGTTTTTATCATCCAATACAGAAATCTGGAATATGTAGTTGGATTCAAGTTTATCTGAACCCAAATTTAACTTCACATACAGTTTTTTTTGGGCTATATCCTTGGCTGGTAAGAATTGGTATAATTGCAGTGAACCTAAGAACCTGACCCTGCATTTCACATATTCCCACTAAATACAGTGAAACATCCCAAAATTCAATACAGATCCCAAAATACACTGTGGGACCAGAGCCAATTTGTGGAGTCGTTTCTAGGCTTTGATGTGTAAACTCATCATATGTCACTGTGCTCTAATTAAACCTAAGTGGTGCAATAGATTTCCTGTCACAAATGCAAAGATCCCTCATGTGCTGGGACTGTCCAGGACAGCTCGCTCCAGCACAAAGAAATGCAGCTCTGGGAGAGAGGAAGGAACCAGTCATGGAAACATATGGATATGGGAAAACGAATCTGATCAATGGAATTGAAAATGTTTCACTTTACATAATTAGGAATTTTCCACTGCTGTAATTTTTCATAGGAAAATGAGGAGCTGTTGAATCCAAATTGCATGACAAATACATTTGCACTGGTGGGTTTTTTTTGGGAAAAAAAATTCTTCTCCTTTCCATAAATACTGGACTTTCTTACAGATTTGAAGATGGAAATTTTAACCACATGTATTATGAAACCTAAACTCCCTCTGTAAGACTCTGTATTGGTTTGAAAACAAACCAGTGGGAGATCGCAAGTCAGGATTATAATTTAATAGGAAAATTAAAAATAAGTGCAATAATACAAGGGAAAACACTGACAAAGTCAGATAGAACCTGACACCCTGCTAGGGAGGTGGGAGCAGCCAAATGAAGTGGCTCAGTTGAAGCGGTGATCCTGTGGAAGGCCTGGTCTCCTCCTGAAGGTGCAGTGGGAGCTCTTGGCCTCTGGGAACCCCACAGAGCGGGCTCCTTGGGGCCAGTCCAAGGCCAGCTTCTGTCCAGGTGGGAATGGCTGGCTCCTCCCTCCTGGGTGCAGCATCTCACAAGAGGATGAGGTGAGTCCAGGAGTCTGGGGTGGGTTCTGGATGGCCCGTTGTGATCGGGGGGAGTCAGAGCAGGAGATAACAGCAATGGGAACGAATACTAAATACATCTCTGTTGAACCTAGGAGAGACTCCCATACTCAAACTAAAAAAACAAGCCACCTGAGTTCTGACAGATTCCCAGCTCCAAAAATGTTACAAATGCTGTGACATGGGCAAGCTTCACAGGGAAGTTCGTCACCAAAGATCTACATTTTCCTTAGGATGTAACTTCATCCAGTGAAAACTTCACAGCACGTGGAAAACTTGATGGTTATTTTGGTAAAGTGGCTGTTTAATAAGAAATAATCTCATGACCTGCCCCATTGTTAAATTCCAAGATACTGGTGCCCTGTATGAGCACACCTCAACAGGGACTAGATCTTGCCAACTGCTACACTGCACTTGTGCACCCCAGTGCACTGGAGAATTTGCACAGCTACTACTGTGATTCGCCCCTTCCTCGGCACAAAAAGGACAATGAAGCACAGTAAGAATCTGCACTGTTGCCTTTTGTTCTAAAAACATCTTGAATCCCACAAATGTTACCAGTTTTATCTGCCACGCAAAAACTTTTGACCTCAAAAAATCTGGCTATAATCCTGACTAATAATGTAAATCTCCCTCTGATAACTTAAATATCATGCATAGCACAACAAACAAACTATCTAAACCGAGAACTGTTGAGTCAGAAATAAAATAATCCACTAATTGTGCTTTTCTGGAATGGATGACTGTATAATGTCCTAATCAGAAGGCTGAAATCACATTTGCATTTAGATAAAGCCCTGTTCACAAAGAGACAAGTATAAAAGGAGACACTGAGACTATTGTGGCATTTCTCTGCATTGCATAATCATTTACATTCCTGCTAATGATATTCAGATAGTGAAGCAAAGGCTGACCAAAGCCAATTAATCTTCACTCTGCATTAGCAAGTTTGGCAATTGACCCCGTGCACAGCAGAACCCTGATGAAGCTGAGGTGACACTATGCCACTGCTCTCAGTTTATTTTTTTTCCCCTGCTATTGTGAGTGGTTTTCAAGCAAATCCCCACAGTTCAACAGTTATGATCCCAATCCCTCTGAACTAGCTGAACAGCCACCAAAGCTGGGCTCCAGAGACTGGAAGTGTTAATTAAAGGACTGCAGGAGTTACCTGAGCTGTTGCTGTTTACAGGTTGGCTCCCCCTTCCTCCTTTGCCCTCTCTTCCCCTGGTATACAGGCTGGAGATGTGTTTTATTACTTCCAAGTATTACACTTTTAAGAAGTGTAACTTGGAATTTATGATTCCCCATCTTAGTCAAACCTCATGATCTCAGGAAAAATAACAATGCCAATATAAGAATGAAATTGGAAGCCTTTTGAAACCTGTTCAACCACAAAACATCTTGGTGCATGTTTAGCCATCAGACCAGGAAAGCACCCCAGTGAACTGCTGCTACTCAAAAGGTTCTTCCTCTTTGGTGGCACCCGTCCCTGTTTCCCACATTCCCAGCTGGCAAAGGCAGCACAGGCCCGAGTCCAGCCCGAGCGCCTGCAGCAGGGACAGAACTCCCCACTCTGGGGACAGAGCTGCCCTCCCTGCTCCGACACTGCCACACGTCCCCTCAGCCCCAGCGGGTCACAGGACAGCCTGGCGCATCCAGGGCGGCACGAGGGGCTCTGCTGCCCCGGGCAGACCACCCGACGTCCATCTGTCCATCCATCCGTCCGTCCGTCCCTGCCTGCTCACAGGCACTCACTCAGAGCCTCGGACCCCTGGGCAGCCCCGGGCCATGGCTGCCCTGCAGCCCATCCCTGCTGTGCGGGTGAGCACGGACAATGCTGCAGTCACTTCCCAGCAGCCACATCTCGCCAGCACGCCGGGCTTTTATTGAGATCTGCTGGTTTGATGTGATTGCTTCTGACGAGCCGGGGCCGGGCATTGTTGAGATTTTGTCCTTTCTAAATATGAGCTGCAAAGTCCCACTGCATGAGTGATGATAGCCAGTCCTGTCCTGTTCCTCTCCCCTTTATGCTCTGATTGATGCAGGAGGCAGAAGCAGTGTCAGGTGACAGTGCAGAAAAATTTGGGACCACAGCCCTACAGTGTAAAATTTGCCTTACACAATATTTGTAGAGCACACAGGGGATTAGGAAGTAGCTAATGACAGAATCCAAAGATGTTTGTTGACAAGGAATCACCACTGCTTGGACAACCTTCAGCCAGTTCTAGGCCTAATGCTATTCAACAGTGCCACCAGTTTGCAAATATAAAACATAATTGATAAATTATAAATATAAATACAAAATATAGAATTGTAATTGGTAAAACTTGAGGACAACAGAGTGCTAGAGCTGGGCATAATGACCACTTGTATAGATTAACCAAAGCCACAGGGCAGATGTCTTGCCTTACACCCTGGTTTGGTATCACACAGCAGACATGCAATACTGCAAATAAAACACTCAGGCTTTTGCAATCCTACACCAGTGAGGAAACATACTGCCCACGCTGAGGCCAGATTACCTTCTTCTGTATAATTAATAAGCATGATCAGACTAATTAGAGTAAACACTCTTTGGAGCATGCTCACTAGTGAGGAGAGGAACCTCCCTGGTTTAGGTGCAATTCAAACTTCTTTACTTTTTTCTCGTGACAATGACTTCTCCTGGCTTAAAGAAAATTCTGAAAGGCACAGTCTCGAAAGAATTTTCTTCCCAGTTCTATACTGCTCAGTTTAACTGCTGTTAAAATGAATTTTGTTCTCAGTGGCCAAATCTGTAAGTATTTACCTTTGGGATCATGCCTGAGTAAGAACTGAGTTATCAACTTTAAACCTAAACTGCCTGTTCATTCCTTCCTTTCTTGTAAATATTGTATTTTGAAATGTCCTAGTGTTTAGTTCCAGTTTAACAATTGTTATTCTCCCTACTACTTATGACAGTTAGTGCAACAACTTTCTGGCTGAGCTTGTATCACCTCCTAAAACATCCAACTGGGCACAAAATAAGCTGCCACAACTTTTGTTGAAGGACAGATAGCCAGCTGGCAGAATGAGGCATTGAAGTGCCTTTGAAAGGCAAAGCCACACTGTCTGATTAATGACCACATTAGCTCTACGGACTATGGGTCAGACAAGCATGGGAAGAACAGTAAGTCTTACATAAGGTTTTGTAGTGGTTCCTCACCATTCAGGAAGGACTGAAACTGGTTAAAGTTTATTTTATCATTATTCTTTAACATGGGCTCACTTTGCTCATGCAATCAACTTAATTTTTTTTTTTTTTTCCAAGTCAAGAGGGTAAAACAAGGAGCTGTCAGTGCAGAAAGGGCTCTGCTTAGGGAAGTACAAGAGCTCAACAGAAGGACAAACTCATGTGAAGGTGGAGAGTCAGAATTTAAAATGGCAAAAGTCACTGTGATCCATACTAATGACTAAAGTTTAATTAAACACATTGGTTTTCTAAACCAAAAATGCCTAACGTACTCCTCTGAACCTTCCCTCAGTGCAAACATCACACCCAGCCTACAAGGGAATAAACCCTGTGCACGGTGACCTCTCCTTTCCTTGCTCCCCCAGCACGTCCCTTCCAGCCCTGTTGTGCCCATAATCCCCGGATGGTGATGATGAGGTTTGTGCCATGCCCTGGGATCTACAGCTCAGCCTGGAGTTGTCCTTCCCAACTCACATTATCCTTCACAGCAGCATCAGAACAACTCAATGTCTATTATTCCAAATCCACACCTGCTGAAATTTAGCATCTTCCAATCCTGCCTTTCAATCACAGTAATAATCTGAGCCAACCCCTTCCCTGGCATAAACCCTGTCTGTGGTGGAATTAAACCATGGGTGAATTTGACCCACCAAATCCTGAGGAAAATCCACATTCCTGGGAGCAGCAGTATTACAGGACATAAGTCTGGGCACCTTTAGCCTCTTAGGGGGATTGTAACTGGCCCAGCTCACTAATCAGGGATTGTTTCCATACCAACAGCTAATCAGGGGCAGATCCCACCACGTCTTAGGGACACTTCTGAGATCTTAAAGCCACAGCTCAAGTTCTCCCAAAAACTTCACTGTCACTCTCCAAGGCCTAGTCTAGCTCAGAGGCAATCTGCTTCCTAAGAAAAAGAAAGGTGTGAGCAGCAACAAGCTCTTGCAGATACAGACATCCCCCAGAACTCCACAGGACGTCTGTTCTCAGCGGTATGGCGCTTGCTCTAAAATGATTACACACAACACACCAACTCTGTTGAGTAACTAAACTAATTTAGAGCTCTGGCTGAGATGAAGTTGGGCCAGGAAAGTTTATGTTTTATTGTCTATAGAGTTAAGTTCAAGCCCTATTTCCTCTTGGTCCCAGTGTCCAGCTCAGAGCTCTTCCTATAACACATCAAACAACGCTGCACAAGCAGAAAGGGACAACCCAGAGCTCCTGGATCTCCAAGAGAAAAAATACCTAAGAAACTGTGCTCCAGAAAATTAAGCAGCTTTTGCAAAGTCACGCAATAGCAGAGCTATGAATAGGAACCTTCTGGTTCTCAAACTACCATGTTAGACAAGGAACTGTGCTGTTGATGGTATCTTACAGGGATGTACAATAGCAGCCCTGTTCAGGAAGCCATCTTCTGAATCTTTGGAACCAAAGTCTTAATGTATGTCAGCTAAACCGGGTTCAATATCCTCTCTACATATGAATTCTTATTAATGATTTTTCTGGTGTTGACTGAATGCCTCTGGGACAATTGAAATATTTTCTTTGTTTCTAAAGCACTTGGACATTGATACAGAATGACCAAATTTCCATTTGCATTTATCAACACCCATCTGAGTGAGTGAGTGAGTGTGGCAGGACAATTCTGAGTGGCAAAAGCACTCAGTGGAAATGGAGCTGCCTTAGCTTTCACCCATGATTCTGGTTTGTTTACATTTGGTGAAACCTCGGGAAAAGGAGGATAAAAGCTTTGGTTCAATCAAAGCCATGGTGGTAACCTTCAGTGCTGACAATTAACTCAATTATGCTGAATTAATTTGGTATAATTATTGGTGATGAAGCAAAGACAGCGACCCAGAGAAAGTTTGAGAGACAGGAAGAACAGAAGTCTCAACAATACAAAATACCCTATAAATAGCATCTTTTTTTTTTTTTTTTTTCCCCCAGAATGAGTCAAAAACACAAAGTGAGTTCATTACAGTCATCTGGCTTCACTCAACCCTTCAAATTACCCCTGTACCCAGACAAATAGCTGTGAAATCCAGCAAGTGCACTAGAATTACAGCAGGCCCTGATGAATTTGACACAGCACTCAGCACAAGTGTCTGTCCCCATCCAATTATCTAAACAATGCAGATTTAATAATATATCCACAATGCTTTTCCTTTAACTGAAGATGTTAATTAAGAACACTTTCCTGTTGTACTGTTGTCAGTTGGGTGGTTTTTTTGAGGAACAATCTGGAGAATGCTTATGGCATCTTTTCATTTGATCTGCAGTTTTTAATCTAGTATTTTCAGACTTATTCAGTTCAAAACAAACAAAACTCAACTATAAAAAACAAGCATCTATCTTTTTCCTTCCCCAATTAATATTTCTGTGATTTGCTTTAAAAAAGCATTACAGAAATGCCTTCCTTGCTATGACAATACACACATTTTACTGAGGCTTTTTTAATGCTTACGTATTAAAAAAATGTCAGCGGAGGCAAAACTCAGATGTGGTTAAGTCTTGGGAAGTGGGTTGAATGACAGTGAAATACAAGGAATTGTATGCAAATTCATGCTGGAAGTAGCATTAGAAAGTCTCGGGACTCTGCCCAGCTGCCCCAACCCCAGAGGAAGCACCCCATGGCCGCTGCAGGGGCGGGCGATGCCTTCGGCACCCGGAGCCAGCAAGGGCTGAGCACCGAACGGGCCAGGCAGGGCACAGCCCCCGGCTCCCCGTGCTCTGCCGGCAGCCCCACTGCAGCCCCACTGCAGCCCCACACACTGCAGCCCCACTGCAGCACCACACACTGCAGCCCCACTGCAGCCCCACTGCAGCTGGGCCTGGGAAGCCCCCGGGAAATGTTTCCTCGCCTTCCTCCCGCCAGCTGCACTGCGTTGGTATTTACTTGTAAGGCATTTAACACCTGCCAGCATGGCTACATGGCATGTTTTACAGTCCTGCAGGACCACTGACATCCAGCCATGGACACCTGGCTGCCTTCGCTCTCTGGCTGCAGCCTTGAAGGCCGCTTGACTTATGCCTGCCAAAATGCTGTAAATACACAAGTTTCTAAGCTTCTACAGCATTTTTATTATCCTTGGTGACAAGAATAAAAATATTACCTCTATCATCACCAATTGCTTCTGAGGAGAGATTCCAAGTGCTTAGCTGTAAGAAATGAATAGTATTTTTCCAATTTGCTAAGTAGGTGCTGCTCACACACCCCCAGATCACTTCCTCCCTGAGTTCTGCTGGTTCTCAAACACAGCTGATCTTTCAGAACTGTTTAATTGCCACCAGGCTCTGATCAGACTCATCAGTTCAAAGCAAGCTCCATTACATCCATAATTTATGCATTTGATTTCAACAGATCATTTTGTGCTCAGCACTGAGGGGGCAAAAAGTGTTTTCCATGGGGAAGATGCTAACATTTTCTGAAGAACAAGTTTTAAAAAATATTATTTCTGTAGAGACACAACATTTTAAAGTGGTATGAGGGATTGTTTGAGGTCTCCCACAGTTATCTGCAGTTACTCAAATTTTGTCTCTGCCTATTTCCCACAATCTCTTTAGTTTAGAGAGCCGTGTTATTGCTGCAAGGGGAGACATCCTCAGGAAAAGGGCAGGCACAGGCTGGAGGGAAGCACAGCTCCCACATCCTTCAGCCAGCCGAGGAACAAGGTGTGGGCTAACGTACCCCCAGTGCACTTCCCACCCATCTGACGGCACAAGGGTGTCTGCGTAGATGAGGAGCTCAGCAGCCCCTCCCTGCCACCACCCTGCCTCCCCCAGAACTCCCTCTGCCCACCCCCAGCCCTGCTCTGCCGTCACAGCCTTGATTTTCCCTTTCATGGATTTTTGCTTGAAAAAGCATCACTGCCTCGATTGTCTATTTTCAGCCTATATTTAAGAAAACCCTTTGGTTCCATTTGTAGCCACATCCTGTCTCAGCCTCCCCCTCTTTTTGTTCCTAAATATAAGGCTGATGCAATTTGATGTGACATGACAAAATAGCACATTTGCATTGGCAGAAACTTTCTCTCAGCAGCAGTAATTAAAGGGAGTAGATGAGACATTGCTGAAACTGGTGTTTATTTAGCCTGGAAATAAAAGGCTTCAAGATGTCTTGAGAGGGATGTTCAAGTGTGTCACGACCATGAAACTCATCAATGAGTACCGCCTTCTACAGGCTTCCTTTCTGACAAAGAAATGGTCACTCAAACATTATCATTGATTTCAAGAGAGTGAAAAAAGAAATCAGTGTCCTGTAGACCATATTCCTAACCAGTGAAAATTATTTGATGTGTTTCTGATTATAAATAGTACCAGGACACTTGGGGTTACACATAAGACAAGGTCAGTCAATCTCTAACTTTAGAGCATAAGTTGTCTCAAAATGAGAAGAAAACTAAGATCTCATTGACTACAGGGAGAAATAGGTGCTTAAACATCTGAATTTTTGATCTGAGATGCAAAAGCAGAGGACAGGTACTCCCCTTCACCTACAACACAGATTTTTGTTAACTGTCAAAGACAGAAATCCAGAAACAGGAGCCTGAATCCTGTGAGTTCAACAGGATTCACACTATAGATTGAAACTCATCTACAAAACTCATGAAATCATTTACTGTGCCCTGTTTTGCTGAACAGATGCACTGCAAATACCTGACAGGATCAGGTAGTCAGCTTCCTGTACTCTATTCCATTATTGATGACAGCAGCAGCAGGCAGTGATGGAAGAAGAGCACTACTTGGAAGTTGTGGGGTTTTTCTTGATATTTAGAAGGTAAAATTAATTTACTTAATCCATGTGAAGAATCCAGGGAAAGGTCTGGTGGCTGTTCCATAGGCTACAGGATTTAGCAGACATAATATGGTTTCAAGTGAAACTTCCTGCTCAGGAGCATCTTCCCTCTACTTGTGCACACAAGGCTATTCTTTAAATCCCATCTGTGATCAGCTCAAAACCGGCAGCCCACGTTTTGAGCAGGCTCATTTCCATCCTAACACAGATGGCATCAAGAACAGGGCAGGCCAGAAAAAAATCAGTTTGCATATTATGCTTCAGTTTTTATGGGTCAGATTACCATTCAAAGCCATCAAAATGGCAACCCATATGTGATGTGTCTGCCATCGGAACTGAAGTGATACACCATCAAAATCTTAACGGGGTTGGTTAGAAAAGGTTTCATTAACCATTGACTAACCTCTGATATTTAAAAGTACAGACATTTTCTATCCCAAAATGTTTTTTGCTTTGACAGATCAATAAAATAGCTTGGTGAGTCAAAAAGGAAAAGTCATGATGCCATCTTCATCCCTGAACAACTGCATCGGCATGGCTCTCTTGGCAGAAGGGAGCTCAGCTTCCATGCCAAATACTCGCTTCCTCAGTGAGCCAGGTGCAGATGTTGGCTATGTCATCTGTTCCAACTTCTTTGTTCTACAAGCCAGAAAATTGTTCCCACAGCTTTGGGGGGAAAATGGGGATATGAAGAGCTCTTTACATGCTTTCATTGGTGGAAGAACATCAACTGTTTTAAAGACACTCTCGCAGAAATAAGAAATGCGCCATTACCCCCACTTGTGACTTAACCAGCAGAGAGCTGCGTCCTACCCATCCAGAAGGGATGCTACAACAAGGTCAAAGCCATGGCGTTCTGTTTCCAGCCTCCTACACACCCTCTGCCTTCCTGCAGTGCCAGCTACAGCTGATTCCCTGCTCTAGGGGGGCATTATCCCAGATGCTCCAGAAGCTCTACTGCCAGGACAGGCTGTACAGTGGGCACGTCTCTTCTGGGAGAAGTCTGCTGAATAGTAAAAGGTGTTTCAAATGTCCTGCTATGTTATCATGGCACCTGGAACTCAAACCACTGCCATACTAACCTGACAGCCAGGGCCACCACCCTGTGTCACTGCCAATGGAACATTCTTCACTCACAAGTTTTTTCAGCCCTCTAACCTCTCTACATGGTATTTTGGTCAATGCTGATACTTCAGGTGCCTATTCTCAACCAGATACAGTACACACAGCAACAGCAGATTCCCTCCACCATGCCAAGACTCCTGATCTAGTTGTAGTACGAAAATATTGTTTCTTTGGTATCTTACTGGCAATTTGCAATTTGGGTTCTACTACTGGGTTCATCAGCATGGCTGGAATGGAGACAGGGTGATCCCGAATGTAAAAAGCTGTTTAGAAATATTTCCTGCAAGCAGGTATGGTCACGTACCAATTCTGCACCAACTTAATTTCTACCATTTCTTTGTGATTTGGCATTTCCACTTTTTTCCCTGTGTGAGGCAAATAGGCTCCTAAAGATTTCCATAAAACAACAAAAAATCCACTTACAGCATCCAGAGTAGAGGAAGCTTAATTATCTTCTCAGATTAGGCCTGTCCAAGTCCAAAAACAACTGAGAGACCTGCAGAGAACAATCAATTTTCATTATCTGTTTCTCCTCAACTCGCTACTTGAAGTGCCATTAATAAAGAAGTGCCAAGAAGCCCATCCATAACTCAGTTTATCCCTATGGAAGCTTTCACTTTTCTCTGACCAGTTACATGAATGCATGGCTTTAATGTGAACAGGCTGTTGCTTTCAGTCGTCTACTCAAAAAACTTTCATAAATATACACTACAAAAATACTTAAGTAGAGAGAAATTCCAACTGAAGAGAACTGACCCTTCAATATTTCCTGATAAGAGCTACTGGAGGTAAGAAAGCATTTACCTCCTTTGAAGAGCCCCAGTTTCTTGCACTCAGAATTCTGTACAATGACATAATAATTACAGTATTCTGTATACAAAAAACTGCTTTGGACCCAGGCAACAATAGATTACACACAAGAAACTCTCCTTTCTTGAATACTCCACTGTATAGTGAGTAAAGCAAATCAACTCATTCTCTAAAGCCAACACTAATTTGTTTATTTAGAATCTATCCTAAGTTTGCTGAAGTCAAGCAAATGGATTGCTCTGACTAGCCAAAGACATCTGGACCAGGTTTTACCTCAGATCCTACCACAGAAACTTTCAAAAACTACTTGAAACAAAAGTCCTGGAATGTAACAACTACAGAGACTCTGAACTGAGCTGTTTTGCCTCCCTTTGAAAGATCTAAGGCAAAACTCTCAATCACATTTACAAACACATGGATCAAAGATAACTGTTGTCATGGATGAAATTTTTTTTGCCAAGTATTAATAGCAGCACAATTTGGTGACATGATGATTGACAACAGCTCGGGATGTTCAAGTTTTGGTATCTAACACCAGCACTCATATTTGCCTTCTGAAGGCCCTATCAAGATGCACACAGGCAGACTTACTGCAAGACATGACGTGAAACAAGGACCCAGAACAGATTCAACTTTCAAAGCTCATCCCGAGTCTCTTGACAGTTTCTAGCTCTGGTACAAGAACTGAACACCAAAAGCTACCTTATTTTCATCCATCATCTAAATTTTCCTTCCTGAGAGCAGAGGACCTCTAATAAGTAGCTTGGCTCAGTCTTGCAGAAAACACCTTTCATTAGCATTGTTAATTCGCACTCAGCAGATACACCTGCAGTTAGCTATCCCACCAGGACATTCATTCACCACACCCTTTCAGAAGTGCAGTCCTCCTCTGTTAACTCATGGCCAAGGTAATACCCAGAGAGCAACACAATTAACTTCTCCTTAGGCTGATATTCAAACCAGCAGTTACTTCTAGAATTCACTTAGCAGAGCATTGGGCACCTGGGCTCAGAAAGCTTTCCAAATCCACTCCAAACACACCCAGCTGAGCTTTGGGAACACAGTGAAATAGTACCAGTTGCTCTGTTTCATTGTTCAGTGATAAACAGTGCTTAAGGTCTAACTTGAATTTCCACTTTGGGAGTAGAAGAGTTTTAAAGAAAAGTTCACGTCAAACTTGAGTTTCTTTTGTGCTGCCAAAGTGTATAAAGAGCACTGATGTAAATGGGAATTACACTCCTAACATGGTTACTAGCTGGTATAAGTTAGTTAAAGCCAATAATCTCCAACTTGCTGCCCTATTTTTATCTACTAAAAGCCCAGTGCCTTCTCGTGATCCTACAGTGCAAAGCTGACCTGCGCTCAATCCCTTCTGTGCAGACTGGTGACAAGATTTCTGCGTGTTCGTACACTACCACCACACAGCTGCAGCCTGGAACGATGTCTGCATGGTACTGTTGATTTTAGCATAGACCCTTTAAAAACAAATCATAAATTTCTGGTGTGCCCCCAAAACATGTTTGAGAAAAACAGGCTTACTTTCCATGCACAGACATACTTTCAAGCAAAATTTGGAGCCCATGTTCATTCCTGTCTATGATGGAGCAACAATATTGCTGCTTATTGTTCTTATTTATCCTATATCACACATGCTCACCATATCCAAAAGGAATACAAAAATGCTGTCTGTAAAGACTTTACACTTTAATAAAGTGATTGATGGTAATTTACTACAGGTAAACAGGTATAAATCTGCTGTTCCTAACATGCCCAAACTTATTTATCAGTTTGTCTTTATGGAAATTGTTTCAGTGGGCAGACAAAGATCAAAGCCACACACGCATTATTTTTCAGAGGGTTGCCAGTGTTTGTTTGTGGAACGATGAATCCCATTTATTGCTTTATATCCCTGTCTCTGTATGCCACAACTCTGCTTCTCACTGGTGTGAGAACAGGACAGAACAGAACCAACTGACCTGCTCACACCTTTCTTCCCCAGCACAAGCTCGTCAGCTTTTACTGCGAGAAACATTTCCATAACAATCTGACCAGACTTCTCCCTCATTTGTTTGCAATGAAAGAGTTAATATCTGTGACCCAAATATGGAGACCCATTTTAAACTTGCTGAAAATTGCTTTTTAATCCTAGCTCTCGAGGATTTCCTTTGAAACCATCTGCCATGCACGCTGGGTACTCTTTCCCTGTATATATGCAGGATTACTATAATATGGATTCTTTTGTGTAACTTAATACATTTCAGCATATTAAAAAATTAGTTGAAATTTCCATTCTTTTCTGATTTCAACTGCCATAAAAATGACTGTAGAAGTCAAAACCACTGACAAGTTCATGGCAAAGCCAGCACCCATATTTATCTTATTTACTGCAGTATTTACCTTGCAATTCTAAAATTTAGTCTGGCTCAGACTGGCTGGATTTAAGGAATCATTATGAGTTACTAATATAACTTATGCACGTGCTTCAAATCAAGCTTGAGAATTTTGCTGGATAGGAATGGATTTAATCATGTGCTTTACCATGCTTAAATTTCCCATGCTTACTTTCAAGTCTGGAAGACACAGCATCATAATAACTAGAGATCAGAAAATATTTCCCAATATTATTTCAAATCTATTGCCCAGTTTTTTCTGTTTTCTTGCTATGAACCTTTATGCAATTGTATTTTTGTAGTACAAATACCGAAGAGAAAGGAAAACATCACACACAAATAAACTGAATTTTAAGATTGGCACATGCAACCACATGTATTTTAGCAAATATCCAAAACTTAAACCAGACAAAGTATATTGCTTACTATCACAATCATCACAGTCAGAATGATTGAAATAGCAAATTTTCAGCAAGCTAGATCTATAATCAATTTACTTGATTAGCCTATACAGAAAAAAAAATCTAAATTCCAGTACAATTATTGAGCGTCTTCAGAGTGAAATGCTTTTTAGAAATTGTGATTTCCCTGCAAATATTCTGAGAACAGAAAATAAGGACAATTATTTGCATAGGTTTAATCACATACGGTGACACTGATATTTCAGGAGACAGACAGGCGACAGCCTGTGAACTTCTTTGTTCCACATAAACACACCTCAGAGCACCAAACCTGTGCCTGGGCTTCCTGAGCAGCTCTGGGTGCCCTCGCTCACACGATTCATTTCACAGCCACTCACCCAAGATCTAATACAAGTGAGCGGCAATGCAGAATCCCCCTCCAAAGCCAAGGCAGGATCCCACTCCCTGTGATGCCTTTTCCACAAAAAGGAGCTGTGTTAGATGTGATTAATGTACAGGATAGATCTACACATCCAGATGTTGGAAGAATGTAGAGAGGAAAAAACAAGCAAATAATTTTGTTTCAGCAGTAACAGATGTTGAAGCATCATCCTGCAGACATGTTACTTTTAATACAATACTGCTCATAAAGTGAGGGGGGAGGACAGAATCAATGCCCAATTACCCAGTTTTTTCAGGGTTTCCATTTTAATGAGCTGCCTGGATGATTCTGTCCTTTTAATTTTCCTCTTCTAATAATCCTATCAAATTAGTTTTGTCTAAAACATCAGCAAAAAGAAAATCAGCTGTCTAAAAAAATCCTAAACTGCTGGTAGCAGGTTCTTAAAAATGACACATTATATGTCGTTTACTTCTGTATAAATGCAGAGCAATTCCCAAGATCCTACAACATGGCTGGGATTAGACTTGAGTGACTGAAAACAGCTTCATGTCCTGACACATCTGCTAATGGCAAATGGATGGAAACAGACTAACAGTGCAATGGCATCTGCAGACAGATCAGTGCTGAAAAAACAACCAAATGCAGACTAAATAGATTAAAGCCACCTTTCTCTGGCTAAGGGAGGGATTAGGTGAAGCCTGGCCTGCATTCCAGCTGCAGACTAACCTGCTTTCCTGCTAGACTGCATCTGCCACTCCCGTTACCAACAGTGCCAGCAGCTCCCACCTGCCACCTGGCCAGCCAGGTGAGGCCGGTGGGACAGGGACGGCAGCAGGGCCGGGGCTGCGGCCACTCAGCAGCCAGAGCTCAGCCCTGCCCGCCTCGCACGCAGGGACAGGGCAAGCACAAGCTGGAACTCCAGAGATGGCACCCACGGCCTCTGAACAAAAAAAAGTGAAGGCAAACCCCAACAGCCATAACTGTTTACAGAGCAGCTTTCTTACAACTCACTGGTCCCCCAATACCGCAGGAATTAGTGATGCGGAACTAATTGATACAAATCTCCTGAGGGGAGAGCTGCTGCTGGTTATCTCGAGATGAGAAATTTAGTCCAGAAGGATAAATTGGACAGACAGCTGAAAAGCTTTAGTTCTCCTAGTAGAAAAGGAATTGATCTGGTAAAGAAAGCCCTTAAAGAGATATTATCACATCAAAAAAACAGGGCTAGGAGAAACACTGATAGTCTTAAAACAACCGAGAGACCTCTGAAAACTTAGTGTTTATATCAGTACAGCTAATTATTTCCACATACAGAAAAAGGTGAAAAACTGAAGATGTCAAAATTTTAACATTTCTCCCAGTTAAACTTACATTATGAATATAATTATGAAACTTTTACAAAAATCCCTGTTCTTCAATTAGTGATTTCATTCCTGTATCTAGTATTTTTACTTATCAATTCCCGTTTCCACCAAGTCAAAGATAAATAAAATTATTTAGATATTCACAGGCATGTAAAATACTCTGTTATTGATTCTGGCAAAATGTTGTATCATACTTTTCCAGATTAATTTTGCTGCCCCATTCCTCAATTCCATTCATTACAGTAATTTTTTATAAACAAAATAACAACAGTTCATGTGCATGTCACATGTACAGCCTGCGTTTTTTGCTCCAAAGTGCACATATGCAAGATTTACTTTCTCTAACATCTGATTTCAAGGACAGGATTGGGAAGCAACAACACAACAACAAATTCTCAAAAGGTACCTACAATCCGTGGAGCATTGGCTCATCGGCTCATGGCAACCCCACTGAAGCTGTGGGACTCCAGCACTTGAGCACTGTACTCGGGGACAGTGGGATGTCACAGCCCAGCAGCCCGTGCCATCCTCCCTGCTGTGTTCTGCTGCTGGGCAGGGAATCAAACACCCCAAACTAGCAGAGGGTGGAAAAATCTCAAGAGAAGCTCTCACACTAACCAAATTCTCCGTGGATGACCAATGCCTGCTGTCTGTCCGACCGCAGAAACAGAGCTTCCGTCATCCGAACCAGTGACTCCAACGTCACATGGAAATTAAGATTTCCAAAGCCGTTATCCTCCTTGGACAAGGAGGTTTGAATGAGGACAGGAGCTGAACTGGATGATGTGAACTCGGTGCTGAGTTTTGCCTGCCCAGGCTGTGGCAATCCCCACCAGCTGAGCATCTCTGCTCTCCACAGAGGCCACGGCCACCCCGATCCTTAGGGTGATTCAGAGCACCTCTAACCAGCTTGAGGCTTGGCACGACTTTTAGCTACCAGTTTAACTCCAGAAACAGTGGATCGTGGAGAACAAGGTCATTCAGCACGTGACATATTGAAACAAGCAGCAAACAGTGATGCAACTCTTGGAAAAAACATAAATGTACCAACACACACAGATTAAAATCATGCAGTTTTTGCCTGGAGAGGAGGAAAAGGAAGTAGCTGCTTTTCTCCCCACTCCTAAACCCATCATTTAGGAATGCTGCTTGCACAAGGACAAGCGCCTTGTGGTGATGCTTTCAATTCTCCACCTTCTAGGGAAGATAACACACTGTGGAGCTATTTTAAGAACATCTCATTCACAAAGGTCTCCAATTCAGTCTTCAGAGACAGGGATGATTTTCTTGCTGCTTCAACATCTTTACTGGCATGACATTTGCTTCAGAGGGAATTCATTTGCTGTTCCAACATCAGAATGGAGCAAGAGCAGCTGCCAGGAGAGGGATAAAAGGAAACACTGTCGACAAAGAGCAGCAGGGTCATTTCTGGTGCAAAGAAATATAGAACAGAGAGAACCGCAGAACTGACACTTTCTCCAGAAAGCAGCAGGGGATAAAGACGTCCCCTCTGCCTCCTGCAACTGGTGTTTAGCAGGAAAGAGGAAAATGAGACAGAAAGGACTAAACAATCAGGCTGAAGTTTTTAAATGACTAATTATTACAAACCAACTGTAGGCACCTGAGCATTCCCATTTAAAGACAAGCTCATGCTTAAGTGCTGCAGTCAGCAAAGAATTCAGTAAGTCCTTCAGAACTCTCAAAAGAAAACACTTCTGGCTAGAAAGCTCTGCAGAGCACGAGCTCAGTGTTTTGGAGGTGACATCTTTGGGATGATTTCAAGCTGCAGTGCTAATCCTGGCCATCCAATCTGTACATGCAGCACACTGGACAGACTTGGGGCAGGGCTGTCATCCCACCTCAAAAAACTGCTCTGCAAGAGCCAGAAAGGGCTGATGGGGCAGGGAAGCAGCACAGGCGCTGTAGGGTCTGATGTCCAGCATCAGAGAGAAGCACAGTAACACCATGTGTCACTCACACCAGCTGTCCCCTGCCCCATCGCAGGCACATCAGCGCTGCCCTGCTGCAGGGAGCACCATTCCATTATTTACCTGCTGTCCAAGGCAGAGCCCCATTCCCACCGTGCTGCTCTAAAGACACAACCTCCTTTTCAGCCTGATTGACAGCCTCTCCATAGGTCACCCGCTTGGCTGGATTACTCGATTCTTTTCCCTCTATCTTATTAAAACATTGCCCCGAGCAGGGCAGGAATTTGTCCCTCATTCCACAAGACAAGAAGATCCTGCCCTCCTCCTACATAAAGGAATATTGCCATCTTTGCAAACGTTAAGACAGAAACCTTTATACATAACCAAGGCTAAACCAAAATATTCTCTCCCCTGCTCCTCACTGCATTTTAATTAATGGAGTAATTTATTCTTTTCCAGTTTCATAGGGAAAAGGTTTTAAAGACAAAAACTCTGGAAAATTATTCTTTGCAAAGAAATGGGCTAACATACCCAAACAGCAATTTTAATCTCATATTTCGTGTCTATGTTTATTCTGTTGCACATTAGGATCACAGTTTATTTAGAGGGTGGTATTTATCTGACTAACCAACCTGCTCAGATTCATAGGCATTAGCACCATGTTTATGACACCTTAAGGGCTTCAGCATCAGGATTTATGAATTAAATATTTCCAGGGCATTACAGAACACTGAGGACTGTATCTGCAGAGTGTTATATCAGGGTATGTGTGGGCTTGTCAAACACCCACATGATAAATTATCAATAGTGCAGCTCAGAGCACCCCTTTTGTGAATCAGAGACAGATCTGTGCATTTTATTATGCTTTGTTCCACTTAATGTTATTTCTTTCTGCATTAAAGGATCACAAAAACCCTACATGCCTAAATGCTGAAGGACATTCATACACAACAATCAAAAGACTTACTCTAATATTTTGAGTCCTGTTTTCACAGCCAGTTCATGTGGGACAAGAAAAAGCTGACAAATTACTAGTCTGGAATGGGACCATTACATTTTATACCGTTCAAGATTGTATAATCTTTTGTGGAGAATTTTAAGGTTAAAACAGTGCTGAGGAGCATCAAAGAAACAGGACTAGCTGATTACAAATTGTCTGCCATCCCTTGCCCATATGCAGAGCACTGTCAAAGAGATTATATCCCTGCAAAGCAAGTGTCAAATCCGAGGGGAAAATAAATCTCTCGAGAGTCAGAAAAGACTAAACTTGAAGCTGTGGATTTTCAGAAATGAACAAGAGCGAGCACTGCATTTCTGATGCTCAGTATTGACTTTTATATGCAGTTTTAATGTAAGTTTAGCACAGACAACCCCAGCTATACCAGCATTAATTTCCAGACAGCAGACCTGTACTGTTACAGCATTCTTACTGTGAGTGCAATGGTAAGACACCGATGCACAGCCCCATGGGTAACTGTCTTCACCAGCACAGGACTGGAATTGATCTGCCATGTTTCAGTAGCAGCAGCCACCAAGCGTATCTCCAGGCCCAAGAGGGGATGATAAAGGAGCTGCCCTCAACCTGGCCTTTGGCAGCACCCCATGCAGTGTCTCTGCCTGCCCAGTTCCAACTGGCACTGCTGCATTTTGCAAAGTCGCTCATCAAGCAGCTCAGGCTCACTGAACCATTCACACAAGACTCTTGCTCCAAGTTCCCTGACCCAGCTCAGGGACAAACCCCCTCAGCAGCCTTGTGCTTCTTCAGGGGCAGGAGACTATGAGAAGTGTTGACTTAGAGCAGCACACCAGTAATTCATTCTGCTCCATGTGGGAGTGATTCATATAACTCATAGGGAGCACTTTCAAGTAAGATCTCTACTGAGGAAATAAAGGGTCTATTAGGTGAGCACTTTGCAAGCTTCATGTATTCCTTACTATCCTTCTGTTTTTTTGTTTTTTCCTAACACATACTTTTGTATGAATCAACTGGATCTTGTCCTCCTTAACTTTCATAGCATGAAGAGCCTAAAACACAGTTGAACTGAGAGCTCTTAAGCTTCACAGTGTAACACAGGCCAGGGACACCAATTAAAAGTGCTTCTGAACCCAGTGTGGAAGGAACATACACTCGTTTGGGTGGGTCACCCAGCGCTGGCACCTGACAGAACTCCATATGGACACCAAGATAAGCACATCCCTCACCAGCCTTCACCTCACTGAGCAGGGCTGCTGCAGCTTCAAAGGGCAAATAAAATAATATGGCTGTAACATTTAGTGCATCTAAAATTAATAAAGTGGGTCCTAGATTTTACTAACACTTTCCAGATGGAAGCTGGAGAGCGCAGTTTGGAGAGATCTGGTCAAGGGCTGTCAGAAAAACAAGTGCCAGTGCCAGGACTGCAAACCCTGCACTTACTCTGCTCCTGCTGCTGAGAATCCACCGACATGATAGCATCTAACAGCACTTTCAGGGCACTTCTAAGACAAGACTTATTTACTCAGTAATTTACCTAACTGAACAAACATTTAAGGTGACACTGTGTGCTTGGACTTGAATAGTGGCACTGAGACAGTGACCTGCAAACACACTGAGAACCCAGCCTCCCATACAGGGATTATTAAGCCACTGTTCCATTTTAGTACTTTAAAGAGCAGACCAAAAGGACCCAAACCCCATTATTATAAACTATCCCAAAAGTATCAAACCCATTCATACAAAGATTTTACACTGACATTTCAGGAATCACAACAGGCTGTCACGTTTATACTCTCTCCTCCCCCCACTGCAGAGGAGCCCTATGATGTCCAGTTTTCAGAAACAGAAAGAACACATGACAGAACTGCATCATTAGGGATTTGCTGGAAACACCTCAGCACCGCAGCTGTCCCATCACTGCTCTGCTGGGTTCTTTTCCTGCCCAGACAGGAGCGAGGGCCAGTGAAGGAGAGGTTGTGAGCCCCCTCCTCCCAGCACAGCAGCTGTAGATCCCCTGTCAGTTACTGACTGCCTCTGGTACTGCTCACCCAGTTACCTGAAGGAGCCTCTTTATCACATCACAGGTAATTTAACTCTAGCACCATGGGAAAGGCTCCAGTAACCTGGGAGAGATTTTCTGAAGTAAAACTATTAATCAGATCTGATTAATATTCACATGAGAAAATATGAAGTGTTAAAACTGTTAAATTTTTACTCATCCCTGTGTTTTAGGGAACACTGATGCCTTACCCAAAGACACTGCAGTCCCCAAGCACAGATTCACGTCGTGAGGGAACTAAAACAACAACCAAAAAATATTTCGGTCCTGGTTAACACGTACCTCGCACTGAGCCCCCTGGGCGTGTTCTGAGCACGCTGCAGGGAGCCTCGAAGAGAGTGCCTCGGGCAATGGGCCACGGCCGTGCTGCTGACAGCATCTAAACCCTCTCATTAGCAGTTTATTTCCCTTTCCTGCCAAGGAGAGCTCACGTGCGGGGTGACACGGTGCCACCACCTGCTGCCACAGCCCAGGGGCTCCGCTGCCAGCCCCGCGCTTCGCCGCTCTCCGGCTCTTAGAGACTCGAAAAACAGGCCCCAAAACCCCACAGACCCCCACGCCCTTCGCGAGGCAGCCCTCGCCGGCCCCCTGTACTGCGGGACCGGCCCCGGCGGGACGGAGCGGGGTCGGTCGGAGCGGGGTCAGCCCTCAGCCAGTGAGACCCGAGGGCACCACGACCTCGGCGGGATAAGAGCGGGCACGGGGGGAGCCGCCGGCGGGCACCGGGCCCGGGCAGTGGGGCCCGGGAGGGCACAAGGACACGGGCCCAGGGACCGAGGGCACCGGGACCCGGCGCGGCCCACACGCCGCCCTCAGCCCGCCCTCACCGCAGCTCGCGCTCCACTTCCCGCCGCCCCCTCAGCGCCCACAGTGACCCCGCGCGCGCCGCGTCCTCACCTCACCCCGCCCCGGGGTCGCTATTGGCTCCGCCGGCCGCCCGTCAGCAGCTCCCCTCCGCCCATTGGCCGTCTGCCGCCTGCGGGCGAGCGCACCAGCCACTTCCTCATCCGTCACGGGGCGCCGCGCTCTGGGATTTGTGGAGCGGCGGCTCCTTCACCGCCCACCGGCCCCCACCACTGGTGAGGAGAGCTGTCAGTCCCGCCGCCGCCCCGCCTCCCAGTGCCATTGGCCCAGTAACCCCTTTTCGGGCTTTCGTTTCTCTCCATTGGCTAATTGGACTGGATGGGCGGCTGCGATTGGGCGAAAAGCGGGTCCCGGGGACGGGACTTGGCCCAGGAGCAGAGTCCATTGGCCAGCCGGCCGGTGTGATTGGCAGGAAGGTGAGGGAGGCGGGGCCGCCCGGGGTGAGGGTTGTGTGAGGTGAGGGAATCTCGCGGGGTCTCGGCGGCTCCGGGCGCGGCGGCGCGCGCTGATTGGCCGGCGGGGTCACGGGG
>VZTX01006326.1:82603-136566 GCA_013400915.1 Pardalotus punctatus | reverse complement strand
TGGGGCAGTCCGGCCCCGCCGGCCTGCGGGCTGTTCCTGGTCCCGAGAAGCGCACGGGACACCCGCATCCAGCCGCGGACCGCGGGTTCCTCCAGCCGCCCGCAGCTGCACCGGCACCGCTCGTGTGACAGACCTGAACCCGTCACAGACCTGAAGCTGCGGCTCCCACCCGGCCCTTGTACAAAACTCGGGTCGGCACAGCCACAAATGCCTGTTCTTGGGTCGTCACTTAGGCAGGAGTTCCTGGCTGAAATGTAATTTTTTTTATATTACAAGGAATAGAAGATTCCTTTTTTTTTTTTTTTTTTTCTCCTTTTTTCCCTTATCACCGGGCAGTGATAGTGAAAAGATGGGACCTGGAGAACTGTTTCCCAAAGCAATGTGACTTTGAGCTTCACATTTCTTTCATCTTCAGGGGAAAAAAAAAAGACAAAACCCTCAAAACCCAACAAAACCTGAACTCCCAAACTGCTCCTAAAAATAAAAAAGGGGAGAAAAAAGGAGGAGGAGAAGTAGGGGAAAAAAAATTTAAATTCCTACTGATCTGTGAAGAAAAGATGTAGCTTCTGGAAATGCTGTGACTTCTGTAATACCAGGCAGCAAATGCTGTTGTCAGAGGTGCCCGAGCAGCTCTAAAAGGAAAAGGATTTCATCTTCCTGAAGAAAAGACTTTCTGCACAGACAGAAGAAAGCTTCTATAGACTAAAATGACTTCAAAGCTTGAAATCCTGCACATGGAACAACGTGCGTGAGCACTGGGTGAACTGTGCTGAATCACACAAAATACCTTCGCAAGAAAGAGACTCCATAAAGCCCCTGGTCATCAGCTCAAGCTGCTCCACAGTAACACTAACAACCTGTTCTGCCTGCTCTGCACAAGACGACTGAGAAAAGCCAAAACCTGTATTTTCCAGGCATTCCTTGCAATACCAAACAAGCCTCAGAATAAATCTGGAGGGCAAAGACTTAATACTCCTCAACAGTTCTGCCTCTGTCTTCGCTTTTGCTGCGGGTGCCCTCAGGCAATTAGTAATTTCTGTTTGTGCATGTGACCAGCAGAGAACCACAGTGCACCCTCCTGGGGACACGCTCCCCGGAGCCGGCCGTTCTCACGGGAAGCTGGTGGAAACAAATGACTTTACCCACAGACCAAACACGCAGCTAGCAAACAGCAAAGAGATTTAAAAAAGCAAAACAGCACGGCTTATAAAAGCCCCAGGCCAAAGTGATTTGGATCTGCCTGCCTGAAGTAATATCCTCCTGGCAAAGCCATACAGATACTCCCTTGTTTTGGGGAAAGGGAAAACACCAAGAAGCTGACAGAGATCTCAGAGCTGCGGATAACAAGCTTTCTGGCTTTATCTTAACATTACCAATAAAAATCAAATGGCTGGCTGAGGAAGTCTTGCAGAAGGATTATCTTGACACTCAGGAAGCCAAAACCACAGACTATAGGGACAGATGATAATAGCAAGCAATGAGATAAAAGGGAACATGACCGTAACATGCAGACCTCCTTCCTGCCCCTTTGAGGAGGGGATTGTACACGTGCTCCCTGACTGTATTTTGGGAAGAAACAGGCACCATAAGTGCCAGAATAGGTTGGTACTGACCATCAGATTGTATTTCATCTTGGTCTGCAATCTCTCATCCCTGCAGATAAAATGGTTTTAAGTCCTTTTTCAGTGCTCACTGGAAGGAAAAGCCCTACTTTTGTCACTGTCTGTTTGCTAATTCCATGCTAATTACCTCTTGCTCAGGCTAGCACGATCACACCTTTTTTTCCAGTCTTTCAAAAAAAGAAGAAAAAAAAAACCTGCATGGAGGTGTTTTTATAATTGCAGTTTATTTCAGCATATTTATCCTCATGGGAACCTCCAGATTTCACAGTCTGCTAGTCTGGAACAAGCTTGCTACAAAATAAACTGCCTCATAGAGACATTCTTTATTAGGTATCTATCACTAACCTGATCCAATAATTCTTTGTGGGAGCTGCAATGAAGTGAGAAACAATGTTTCATAAACCCATCAGTACCCAGGCAGCTTTAGTGCCTCTGAAGCAGTAATAGCCTGGCCATCCCAGTCAGCCTCTAATCAAATTAGGGGAACCTGTACAGGCCTGTAAATCTCACCTGGAGCAGCACTACCCTCTAAAGAGAAGTCCATGGTGTAGCTGTCATCTGGAACTTACTGTTTTAGTGGAGCCATTCGGGGGTGTTGGGACAGAAATGCTTCTCTCTGAACGGTCTGTGCTGCTGGAGATGTCCTGGGAAGGTTTTTTTAAACTTTTCCTACCGCTCCTCAGAAATCAGACCATTTCCTTTCTCAGTACCTTGGGGGAGGGGGGGCAATGAAAACACTGCTCTGGCACCTTCCCCCAGACTCCCACTCTCCTCAGCACTTTTTAAGGGTGGCACATATTGAACCTGCTAAAATGCTTAAACTGTCACAGCTTTTGGCACATACTTACCCTGGGCAATGTTCCCATGGCCAAGAATCACAGCAGAATCTTCCCTGGGGATCATGCCTTGCAGTTATCTGCTGGTCCCCCCAGAAAGGCGTGTTTTCCCACACACAGATTTTCACACATTTCATTGTTTGTCTCCCATCCATTTTTTCCCACTGTTTTTCACCCGATGGAGTTAAAGAAAAAGGAGTGTTGAGAAGGCCACTGAAGAAATGAAGTGGTGACAGTAGGAAGCACTGAGGGTCTCAGTGGGAACATGAGCAATGCTGATACACTTCTGTTGTCTTGGGCTGAGCCTGCCCTCCCCACACAGTGAACAGAACACAAACAAGGCCACGAGCTGTTAAAACCCTCCCCTGCAAACAGGTGGGATGGATCTCCCAGCAGTTGCTCCCAAGGCAAACAGGCAGAGAAAGGAGAATGACATCTGGGTTTTCTCCATTCCTCTGTGTTCCCAGTGTGCCCCACCAAGGACAGTCCATGGCTGCTATCCCCCAGGGGTGTCCTACCTGGGCACAAGTCATCCACTACGACCATGGCTCCTTCATGAGTGCACCACTGGGCATGGAGTGACAGGAAACCTGTGCTGGGGAACACCAGACCAGGGTAGCTGAGCTTATTCTTATAAGCAGAAGAGAAATCAATCATTGGAGCAAAACAGGCAGGGACAGTCATGTCTGCTTACACAGTTTTCAGAAAACACATTAAAAATTTATTTTAAATATATTATAAAAGGAAGTCCATTCAACTTTAAAAACACTAGGCATTCTATCAATGATTCCCAATTTATGAAAGCTACTACATTAAAGTGCTACAAGGCCTTTACCACCCCCAGATATTAGGCTGTTGGTCCTAATACGCACAAAATAAATACACACTGATTCAAGAGGCACCATCCAGTTTTACAGAGAAAATGCATGCAGTACAAGGTACAGACAAACTTAGACCTAATCACCGAGATCCTAGAGAATGCATTTTGAAACCAATTCCCTTCTCCACCCTAGAGGCTAAAGATATTTGTTGCTGTTATCATAAGGGCTAAGGTTTCAGGCTATTAGCTTGATCAGTTTTTATCTTGTTTTGTGGTTGAAGTTCACATTTGCTTGCATACTACCTGGGATTAAGACCTTTTTCCTTGAGTTGAACTAGTATATTTAAAATCACATAAAGTGGCTTTATATAAAACTCCCAAATCACTCACAACTGCTGGAATCATTGAAGCCTTTTGGGTCATACAGAAGCACCAAGAAAACTCAAATGCAGTCAATCAAGGAGTGTACTCAGCTAGCAGGGCCAGAGTCAAAACCAGGCTTTTTATTAGGGTTTCCATGATCTATCATTGCCTAGTTCCACACAGATTCTCCAAGCAAAAGCATGGCACTACAAAGTAGCAATCAGAGCAGGAGGTGGGCTTATTTTGGTTACACTTCAAATTTATAATGTGAATAAATCAATCTGACTGGTTAATGAGGAATATGAAATGAATTGACAAGTCTGTGTTGAATGCTGATGGAAATTTCAGATCTCATTTCCCATTCTCCACCCACTGCATCTCTCTCCACTCAAACCAGGTGAGGATTTGCAGCTTGTTTTAAAATCTGGACTCAACACTCATTTGGTCAGAAAAAAAAGCACTTAAAGGTAAATCCTACACAAGCTGGGAAATTGCAGCACACAGACATTCCTTGCTTAAGATCATGTAACAGGCCAAGGTAGCCTGGGAGCAGGACCCCAGTACTCCTGACTCACAAGCCAGCTCCCCTTTGCTGTGTATTCTGTGAAACCACCCAGCGTATCCATGAACCCCAGTGGATGTGGGATGCAGGATACACGTGCATCACTTGGGCTGTTTTAAACATGGCTTTACCAGGGCTCTTTTGACTGCAAACATGACAGGCTGACTGCCAGAGGCTGCCTGTTCTCTCCAATCAATTCAAGTCCCTGTCTGGATCTTGAAAGACAATTTAAAATAAAATCTTCTCCCTTTTCACCTTGCAGTTCCACGATTGCCAAATATGACTATCAGGAGATCTCTCCCCTGGGCGATGTGAGCCAGCAGAGCTGCTGTCACAGCCCTGCAGAAGCCCCAGAGCACCGTGCTCCTGCAGTGCTGGTGGTGCCTGCTTGACTCTCAGTTCACTGATCTCAGCGCAGCAGGGAGAAGGAAAGTTTGCTGACTGGGACACTCCAACAGAGGAAAGCAAAGCCCTGTGCACAGACTGCTGTAAAACCAACCAGGAAGAAAGTTAGGTTGAGAAATCTCTTTCTTGCTACTTCTGTATTAAGAGATTTTAACACATTCTTGGAAAAGTTTCCCAGCGATTGAAGGCATCAACTTCTTCTGAAAGACACTTTTGCTATAGATTTTATATACTTTTGGGACTATTTGTGATTTGCTTAAAAAAATTAAATGCAGGATTCCACATGCCAGTGAAATCATGAGCCTTCACCAGGAGGTGAAACATCCAGTAGCAAACCCAGACATCCTCCAGCATAGCTTCAGCTGTTACAGCGCACCAAGAGGAAGCTGCCAACCTTTCCAAGTCTTCCTATTAGGAGTGACAAACTTCCCCAGAGTCATTAACAATATCGATTTAACAGAGGAAACCCAAGAGCTTTTGAATGACTGTTGTTCACACAAATTTTGCACTGAAAAATCAGACATTAAAAAAAAACCACACACAAACACTGCACGAGTCAAGCTTTCTCTTACATCCTTATCCCTTCCCCTCTCCTCTCTTGTCCAGCAAGGCACTAGGAAATGGTTCAAGTTTAAGCATTTGCTGTACATTTACATTTAAAAAGGCACATCTTTATTTTAATGATGCTGTATTCCCCTTTCAGGAAGGCTCACACGTTCTTCTATTGTGGTTTGAAAAAGAAAGTAATTTCCTAGGTATGAGAAAAGACACCTTGCACACATGAGAGCCCCAAACCTATTTACTGTCTGTAGGCCTTAGAGATTAGCACCAGTATAGATCAACAACAGCTTCAAGAGCAAATCAAAGTATTTTTATGCAACATAACACACACCCTGTTGTCTGGGATTCTGATCCTTAAAATCAGCAAAACTTAAGCAGCCATGAAGAGAGGGGTGGTTTCAATACTTTTGGGGGAAAAATATGAAAACATGTATTTTGCATTAGATAATCACCAGTATTTAATCTCCAGTCTTGACTTGCATGCAGATGTGAATCTTTGCTTATGTATTCATGCTTTAGCAATTTTGCTTACAAATAACCAAAAGTAATTGGAATAATTAACCAGATTGCCCAGCAAAGGCTCAGTTAAAGATGCAGATGATGAAATACAGCTTATATTTCTCAATCAGTGGATGGCTGGCTCTTTGCATTAGTCAACAAAGCCTCTAGGGTACTGAAAAGTATAACTGATGCAAATAATTAATAGCTCAAAACCCAGTGAGCTAGTCAGAAGTATACAGAATTTGTGAGGCTCTTACCATACTCAGATCCCAAACCTTCAGAAAACAGATCAACCACACTGAGATGGACCTGGCAGAACCACTCACACAAAAGCTCCTATTTCTGTGTACTCCTGGTGGGTTGTCAAACAGGAATTGCTTCAACTATTGCCTAATCTTTTGGTGCAAGCTGCTAAGAGCTGACCTTTCTCTCCAAATTAAGATCACCAAGTGGTAAAAGACCTGTTCGTTGCTGCAGCTCTCTCTGAAGCACAAATCCAGCCAGCCAAGTGAGGGCTCCCTTCACAAGGTGAGCCCAAGTACAAAGCAAGCCATGCATTTTAGAAACAGAAGCTAATCCTCTCATTAGAAAACTAAGACACACAAAGCTGCAACCTGCAAGCAGAACAACCTACAGTCCATTTATAGAATATGCTGATTGTGTCCCAGTTATAAAAAACTAGCACTGTTCATGGACAAACAGCCTCTTGTTCCACAGGCATTAAAACATTCATAAAGACATCTAGTCAGGCCATCTAGTGGCTCCACAGTCAGCACTACTCAGCTAATGAGAGCATTAATAACTTAAGGAAAGCTGCAGTCAGACACAAAGCGCTGGAAGGTGACTCTGTCTCCCACAGAAATGAAAAGGGATCCTAATGACAGACATATTGTAGTAACTGAGAACATAAGATGTCAACTGCTTGATGCTGGTCTCGCTTCCATCCAATACTGCTGCAGAACTGTCACAGGAAGTGTAGGGCTTTTTCGCTTTCTTCACTCCCAAAATGTCATACACCAACACATTTGGGAAGCCTGGTCCCAGCTGCAATGCAGTGCCCATTGTTTCCCATGCTCTGTGACTGCATGGACCAGGTAAGTTGGCAGAAAAGGTCAGACATGGCCTCAGCTGTGTGGATGAGGGAGGTGGAAATTATTTTGAGCCTCCTAATCAATAGATGAGACTGGAGAGTTTGAGGGACAGCCAGCTGTGTCCTTGTTTGCTCCCAGCTGCAGACACAGCAGAACACGGCCTCAAACACATCTGAAACATGGGACACGACCCTACAATTGGCAACATCACAAAAGGGCTTCTTGCTGCTGGAGCCAAACCAGGAGAGTAACACCTTGCACTGCTCACTGACTGCACAAGGGAGAGGGTACCAGTAAAATGGGTCTACCAGTCCCACATCTCTGCTAAAGCAAACAGATTTCCAGTCACAGTAAACTGTACAGTGCTGTGAGTGCTGGGAAATGAGGAGAGATGAATAGCACATTTCCACAAGGCTAGAGCACTACTGACCACAGGACTCAAGAAACTACAGACTGATGAACAAATGGATGAAGACCAATGGCTAATCTCAGCCCTGACTTAATTATCCTGAATTAATCTGCTCACACTGACTGTGAATTAACTTAGCCTTCAAACCTCTAAAGGAAGAATGGAAATTGTCTTCACGCAGTAGATTTAACTCTGAGAAATCCTGGAGGTGTCTGTGCTGAAAAGGTTATAAAGGCAAATTTGGAACCTGATATCCAAAGGCTCTTAGCATAAAGTCTTCACCTGTAAGAACTGCGATTACTTAAAAACCCTTTGCTAATCTTTCACCTTGAAGATTCAACAGTGAGTGACAAACTGACTGCAAAGTGAATGCACCAGAAACGCAGATTTCTCATGGCTAATAACGACAACCATATTCCCAACACTTGGCTGCACTTGCACTAGAGCTCATTCCTTCATCAGAGCTATGATTTGGAAAGTAATAATACTCAACCTGTTTGAAATATATTTGGTTCAGGGCAAAAAAAATACTCATTTCATTTTACTTTTTTTTTTTTTTTTGATTGAAGGCTTAAATCTTGTCTTCAAGATCTTACTTATATGGAGTTTGGAAGATAAAGCACCTATGGGAATGCTTCAGTGGGTGGTATAGCAGCTACAAAAAGTCCTGGAGGGTCCTGGATAACAAAATCATTTAACACCAGACCCCAGTAGGAAACAAAACAAAACAGAAAAGGCTTAAAAAAAAAAAAAAAAAAAAAAGCCATTTGAAACACATTCAGACTCCTCTAAAAACAGAGTTTCTGTTCAGTCTCAGCACAGAAGTGGCTCTGGCAAAGCCTTTAAAATTCCACCATCCCCAGAAGAGAAGGATGCAGCATCTTCACAATAAAGACTGGCCTGCTAATTAACCTTCTCCTGAGATTCTCCCTTTTACCTTCAGTAAGTGTTTAAAAAAAAGTATTAAAAAATTTTTTTTGTAACCCTCCCCAGTAAAAACTATAATTGTAAAATATATATATATTTTCTCAGTCTTTTAAAGATCAAGATTTCTGTTAAATTTTTCCAAGATGGTTGAGTTTGTGTGTTCAAATATCCACTGCTGTGTTGGAGATGAAGGATTGCAGCTATTCATAAAGATCTTTCGATCACTCTCACTGCAGTCCATACAGCTGCTGCTGACTGGGTGGTAGAGGGTCTTGTCCTGGAGGAGAGAAATTTGATGTGAGGTTGCTTAAGTGAAGAAGAAAAGTTGTTTTAAAACCAACAGAAAGAAGTCTTAAAAACCAAGGTGAGCTGTTGTGTCACTTGGGTGTATCTGTAGTTGTTCCACACAAGTGTCTGGGTCCTTTCCCACCCCTTCCAAAAGAATGCAGCCCAATCCTCACACCCAAAGCCACCTCTCCTCCAGGCTGGAATCCTGCTGCACCTCTGGGACACTGTGCCAGCAGATGGCAAGGACTAGGACAGGGCACTTAGACAAGAATTTACTTACCTGTGGCCCACAATAGCATTGCTTAGTAGGAGGATGAATAAATCCTTATCTACTTTTGGCAGGACATTCCAGTGCTCAGAACAACTCTTTGCAAATACAAGGGTGTTGCATCACCTCACTGCCAGCTGTGGGGACACTGCACAGGGTGTCCCCCTGCTCAGGAGTCCTGGGGTCCTCACCTTTCTAACCAGTGGAACAGGGGAGTCACCTCTTTTTAATCAACGGTACAATGACAACAAGCTGTCTGCAGATTCTCTTATTACAGCTACATGAAGAGAAGGAATAAAACACGAGTGGTGACATTTTCAGGAAACGTAAGTGCCTCAGGCAATTTGACACCTTAGATGAAAATACGCCTACGCCCACACACAGAGAACAGACTCACTTTTCGGTATCTCCAGAGCTGGTTCCCCTTCATTCCATGACAGTCATAGAGGGTCACAGGGCTGCTGTGGGAAATGGCATCAAAACAAAACTTCTTGGTATGCTGAGGGTCCCCCGGACGGATGTCCTCTCTCCAGCTGAAGGTGAATACCTGTCAGGACAAAGAGGACCCTCAGGATGGCTGGTGCCAGGCATGATGCTTTCACCAGCAGAATGCTGTTCCCTGTGCCCACAGGGTGGGGACAGCTTCAGGAAACGAACAGTATCTTCTAGAGGAAAAACTCCCACTTCTGGGGACAGGGACTGCTGACCAGGGACTCTGTACCAGCTGTCACACAGCATGTGAAATGAGACCCTGCTGCTGCAGCCAGCCATGCTGGTCAGCCTGGTACTGGAGCAGCCCTGGATGTCTCTGCAATGCAGACATACATCAAGGATTAAGTGAGCAGCTGACCAATTACAGCCCTTCCCAGCCAGCAAAAAAGCCAGAGAGCTCCAGGAGCTCTGAGTTAACGCTGGCAGTAAACACCCGAGTCTGCACAGGCAGCCTGCAGTCACCTTGAGAAGTCACAAGAGTCCAGGAGCCCAGAGCTTCCCACCCCACCCACAGGAGTGCTGGAACAGCAGACACTCGGGCATTGCTTCCTGATGCTCCCTTCTACTGACACTGCAATGAACTCTCTGCACTCTGGGGTGAAACAAAGGAGGGATTCTACAGAACAGAGGAAGGGTTTTAGCTCCAGTAACTGGGCCCAACCTGTGTTTGGCAATGCAGTGCCTTGATGAAGGTGTTCCCTGTGACCAGCACTAGCCCACATGGTTCTGCAGGGCTACCAGCCTGCACACCTCCCTCTCCATCCCTAAGGAAAAGGCTGTTCTGAAGGCTCCCCTGGAGTCAGCTGGAGGAGTGATTCTCTCTTTAGAGATCTCTCATGGGGCAGTCAGAAAGGCCAGGAGAGATCAGGGTGCTGCTATTTGAAGCAGTGTGGCCAAAAACTTTTGCACAAAGAAACTATTTTTTTCTTGGCTGTCTTTTAAATCCCTCTTGAGAGAGAAATTACCACAATCATTTAGGCTCAATGCTACACAGAAGTTCAAACCACATTCTCTTCCTAAACATAAGCCAAAACTAATTTTCAAGATCCTCCTGACACAACAGAGGCTTAGTTTTGGACTGTGCCTGAGTAAATTGGTTTTGTTTCTATTTTTCACGCATCAAATTGATATGCAACAACCCTCTGTCTCCTACTACTGAAGCCATTCCCTGAAGAGTTATGCAGGGCTCTGTAATAGAGGCATTGTTTTCTTGATCCTTTCTCAGCTCAGCTGCTACAGTTTAGACAAACTAATATTTTCCTCCCTTCTGTTACAATAAAGCTGTCGTTTCTGGCACCTCATATGTTGAGAGGGTGAATCTATAACCTGGCTGGTTTCATCTCTCTCCAGCAATGGTTGGGTGTTTATAATGCATTTGCCTCCTGTCAGGAGGATGATAGTGAACAGTTATTGAATGCTCCTGCAGGTTCATTAATATGCATTATGCTCCTCTATCACTTCTTTGAGCACAGCCTTTGAAGTTAATATTCACTTTGTTACATATTACAGCTGCCTTGTTACTGGTTTATTGTTTTGGCACACTGTTTTCTTGTCATTTCTTTTGTTCACTCTGAGAACTTCAAAGCAGAGGTAAAAGCTCTTCCCAGTCTGCCAGGCTCCAGACCCCCTGTGCCACAAGCCACATCTTATACCAAAGTACAACTGGCATGTGAGCCTTGGGGTGCACCTGACAGCTCTGCAATGGCCTTCCTTAAACATTGGTCCTTGGAACTGCTCCCTCCCCAAATTTAGAGGCCAATGATTTTTAAGACTGATTGTTACCTGCACGTTGTTCCATGCTGCCTCTCCTCTGTCCTTCACGCAGTTTTCCAGCCTCAGTGGGGATCCCAGGGCTCCATGTTTAGTATCCACACACAGTCCAGTTCCCACATTGCGTATCTGAAATAGTTAATTAGTCACTGAATCTCCAACTCCTACCAGGAAGGAAGGCTCAAATTGCAGCAGTATTTGTATGAAGATAATTTTTCCCACTGTGGGGTTATCTGGTGGGGCCATTTTTCACAGGTCTATACCTTGTGCATCCTCCCTTAGGTGTAAACATGAATATGCTACAGGAAATGCACAATGAATGTTGCTCTCCTTGATTCTTAAGCACTTTACATTTGTAAGTAAGTTGGGCCTATAAGTCAATTACTGTCATGCTATAGTAAATTCTATATGAATCTTTTGCTAAATTGTTTAACTTAAGCCATAGCTTAAATGCTGTTAAATTTAAGTGCAGTTAAACCTTTAGGCCTAAACTGTTGGTCAAGTTCAGGGCTAAGTTTGGCAAGGGGGCCCAATCTGAATTTTGTGAGCATCTCCCTTATTCTTTTTTATCCTTACTCTTTTCCATCCCCAGCCTTCACCTAGGTAATTTTTGATTGATTTTAATGTTAGATGTATTGATTTTAGATTTTAGTTTGCTTTTTCTCTGTGATCTTTAACCATCTAGTAAGTAGTAAAGTGAACCTTACCAATAAACTTTGTCATGCTTTCAATTTTATATGAAACCTGCTTTTCCTGACACCTTTGCCAGTGATTCTTTAAACAACCCAAAACACTCAGTCATGAGAATTGTGTGTAATAATTCACAGCCTCGCCTCTGGGGTGATTCTATTCCCAGAACACAGCTGACTTCGAAAACTATGGATGGTGTTCCTGGCTTTCACATGGGAAAGCTAAAGACATGAGTAGCTCATCACACTTGTGAAGCCCTTTGGAAATAAAGAATTTCACTATTGCTCAGCCGCCACCTCTCCCTAGTCCTCCCTCTGGCATGTTCTGCTTTCTACTAAATACACAACATGCAGAACAAGCCAAGTCTCTACTCTCATTGGAGCTGAGCACTAATAGAAGCAGCTGCCTGCCCAACTGCCTGCTTTGATCAAGCCTATGCAATGGTAGAGGAGTTTTGGCTTTTGAAACACCAAGCAGATCTTTAAACACTCACTCGCACCTTGCCTACAGCAACTGGGGCACGTGGGCAGCCTCACAAAACCAACCTGCAGCCTGTTTGCCCACTGCAGATGTCAGAGCACAAACTTGCCTCTCCCCAGGCAGCTGCTGGAGGCTCCACTGGTGGGTAGAACTTTGGCAAGTCCCAGGCGACCTCGTTCATGAACCACTTGAAGCTTTTGCAGTTGAGGTTGTTGCGAAGCTCCTTCTGAGCGGCGACGTCGCCCGCAGAGAGGTGCCGGTACTCGGGTCTGCGCTGGTAAATGTACTCTGCATATTCATCCATCCACACCTCAGCCACCCGCTTCAGGTTCTGGAGGGGACAGACAGAGGGAAAACCACCTGAGAGTGCTGCACAAACCACCATTAGCATTCAGAGCAGCTAGTGTGTTTTTGCTCAGAAAGGATTTTCATTCACATCCACTCTTTCTCTCCAGCTTCAGGACAAAGATTATTTTTATTACTCTCTAGTTCCAAGGGACTTTTAGAAAGATATTTTCAGTTGAGGTCAAAACAGAATCCTGGCACTTGGCCATTATATCTAGTTCCTTGTGGCTAAGAAAAACAACATTAATCAAAAGTTGTTTTTTTTCCTTTTTTTCTGAAAGGAAACTAGTCAGAACATGATGCTGGTAAATACCACTGGACATTCAGAAGTCTCTGACAAAAAGCTGCTTTCTTAAATCCTTCTTATTGCATCTTTTATATCCATCTAGGAACGGGATTTGCAGTACTCCCTTCTGAAAAGCTTCAGTTCACAACACTCTTTCTTAGCACTATTCTTCCATTTTCTTGGGTAAAATTCTGAGATACCTCAGGAATACGGAATTTTCAGGCGATGACCCTTCAGAACAGAGGCAAAGGGTTTTACCTCCTGGCAGCAGCACATTTCATGTATTACTGTAAAGCTTAATCCACTGTGCAACTCCAAGACAGCAACAAACACCACCCTCTCAAGACAACCTGCTAATCATAGCACCCTTGAGAGTGCTGGACCTTGGGCTGTTCTCTGGCAACATCAGGCACATTCTTGGTGCCCACAGTAACGTACCAGGTGCACTTGTGACTCCTTGCATGAAGCTGCTCAGTGCAGCAGTGATCATTTACTACCAAAAGAATTAGGAAGCTAAGAGCGAGCAGTGAGCTGACCCTGTCCCAAGGCAGCCTCCACACAACGGGAGCAGGTGTTTTCCTCAAGGTGCCTGTATGATGACAGAGCCACAAAACAGCCTTTCCTACCTCTCTGCTGTCTCCTTCCAGCACTACGGGAGCACACAAGAGCCAAATACTAATTCAAAAGAAATACAGCTCCCTCCTGAAGAGATGGCACAGATAAGAGAGTGCTCTGTCAGGTCACTGCTGGGCTGAGGAATAAATCCAAATCTACAACTGAGGCAACGCTATTAAACTGGGAAGCATTGTAATACCGTGCAAGCCATAAGACTGCAGAACAGTAGGGCACCTCTCTGAGGTTTTTAGTTTTGCAGCCTTCCTGCTCCTATGATTTTTTTCCCCCACCAGAGGGCAATGCAATCCCTCCTCAATTTGAAAATTAGCCGGAGAAACCCAGTGCAGGATAGGCAAAAGCTCTGTCCTCTTTGGGCTACACTAGATTAAGAAATAAGATGGCACAGAACATTCCATTGTGGAAAATTACAGCTTGCCCATTCAGTGGTCTGTGATGCTTGAAGTTGAGAGGTCTTTCAATCACCAAAACCAATCACCACGCTGAAGCCTGCTGCTCTTGGAGAGCACAGCTATAAAATGACTGAAGTATTATACAAATAAAGCCATATCTTGTTTTTATAGCCAGTGCCTGATCACAGAGGCCCTGCCCAGCACCCAGCAGTGGCTGATGTCTGGAGCATGGCAGCTGTTCACACACACATCTGCAGTTCCCCAGGCTCTCTTCCCTTCGTGCTACACATCCACCCCTGCAAAACTACTCAACTTGAACTTACAAGTGCAAATTACAGACAAAACCCCCTACAACATTTGCCTCCCATTGTAGGGTGAGAGTAGACAACAGCAGGCAGACTGCTGCTGTGGGGAATGCCACTGCCACTTACTCTTGCCAGGCTAACTCCTGTGGGAACCTTGTATGGAACGTATTTCCTGTAGATATGACCAACTCTAGAGCAAGGGATGTCCTCCATGCGACCTCCACACATCCATACCTGTGGAACAGCAGAGAAACACATTCAGACTTGGCTTTATGGAGAAAAATGAAAAAAAACAAACCAAAAAGACTTCCAAGTAGTAAAAAAACTTAACCCAGATTTTTACATTAAAGTAAACTCCTCCCATATCCCCTCCCCTCCTTGCCTGAGTCCCAAATCCTGTAACTACCCACTTAGAGCCATGCAGCAAGCCTTGATTTAGCACAAGTGCTCTCAAGCCTTCTATACAGAAAGAACAGGGAAAAAAATCCGAGCACTGAGAAAACAGCACACACCTCGCTTTAAACTGATATATGTTATTACAGCAATAGTAACCACAATAGTTAAACTGGGCTGCCATAAAAAACCCTGGGTATAGGTTGTATAACGAGGCTGTAAAAGGGAGGCCATCTCCCCAGTACAGGTGGTCATGTGTTATGCAAAAGGATCCAGGGAATTCATGAGCCTGTTCAAGTGCCAGAAATCAGAAGACATTGCTACTTTTTCCCGTGGTTATCACTGCTCTTTTATGGTTTCATTGCTGACATTCATTCATTGCTTTTGCAGCCTTACAATTAAATGGAAATCTCTGCTTGGTGAACACATAAATAGCTTTAAAAAAGCCCTCAGGAAGTCACTAGAACACACTGCTTGTTGGAGATGACTACCTTGATGCTTGGTTAATGTCTAGATTGGGCCCAAAAACTTCCTTCCCCATCTGGGAAGATTTCACTTTATGCCAGCGCTCTGCAACAATTATCTTTTGTTCTTTCTTTATAGTGTGGATGTAGCAATTTTGTCCAAGTGAAACAAAAGGGAGGTATTTTCTAAATCAGCCAACCTACTTCATTAGGTTTAAGAAATAGATTCATGTGCTTCACAGAAATATCCAATCAATACTTACAGAAAAAGTACCCTTTAGAATGCTAAACAAATGACTTTCTGAATTCCTGAAGCAAGGCACTGCCTTTGCCCTTCTGCTTGTTCCTGGATCCCATGGGAGTGCCCCGAAGGCCATGGATTTTGGACAGGCTGGTGCTGCAGGCTGGTGCAGTGCTCTTGATCTCCCTGTTCATTGAGGCTAATTTGAACCACCACAGTTCACTGTACAATGAGCTTAGTCAACAGCTTCATACATTGCAGGCAATCCCATTAATATTCTACAGCGACAATATTAAATACTTAGCTCGGAAGAGAAATATTTGGCCAAGGCTGCTGCATAATTATTAGCTCTGACACTAAAGTCCTCTGGAGTTTCAGCTCTGTCTGTTGGCCCTAATAATTACAGTCATTTGCTGACTGTGTATAACTTAATGGAGGTTGGTTGCTCTCAGTTAGAGAAATATTTTCCACAGGCAACTTCTAAAGTTCAAGGTACTTAATTACATGTCGTTACGGTGAGAGAGACAAGAAGAAAGTTGACAAACACTCCTTCTACAGAATTTAATTCCTTTTGTCCCTGCTGTGTCCTGAGAGGCTGGTGCAGAAGAGATGAAAAAGAAACTAGTACTCAGCTTCTGTGAAGTTTCTTATGGAATTAGAAATGCTTCTTATTCTGCAGCAACTGTGCTTTTGGCTGCTGAGGGCCAGAGCGTGATTTTGCTGCTGAAAAATTAACAGATAGGCTGAGAAAACAAGAATTTGGGCATGCTTTGTGTTTCTATAACAGAAATGGTTTGTGCGAGGCTGTAAGAGCTGCAAATGTCTGGGAACTGTAGAAACCTGCAGGAGCAGCAGCAGCAGAAGCCCGGAGCTCAGTTGCACAAATGCACACTCCCAACAACCTGCACCCCACCCTGCAGCAAGGAAGCCTGAGGGGTTCACAGCAGCTGCATTTTGGTGTAACACCAGCCTGGCTGCAAACACCAGCCTCTTTTCTTTGCTGCCTGCCCACAGGATGCCTCACCTGCCCCATCTTTAAGGAAAGGCTTTCAGTCAAGCCACCACAAACACACTTCTCTGGAACACGATGTCCCTGGGTAAGGTGAGCAGCAGAGCCCTGCAGTCAGTACAGCTGAGAGGAGAGTGCTGTCCTTGCGCTGCAGAAGTGGTAGCAGACAGCACTGATTCACAGAGCCCTGCACTGGGGAGGCAGCAGGAGTGGGAAGCTGGACAGAACTGACAGGCCAGGAGCTCCAAGCTGGTGCAAGACTCCAGGCATAGAAGGTGACATTACACAAGCACACAAAATGATGTGATCAGAAGAGCTACTTAATTGAGGTGCTTAATAAATAAAATCTAACATCGGTTTGACTTGCTCTTTTCCTGATCATGCTTTAAAATATTTACTTCCAAATGATGCTGCAATGGAGAAAATGGAAAGCTTCCTAATTCCTGCCAGCAGAGCTCAGTGACCCTTTCAAGGTATTTTGCCAATGCTGTGCCTTTTTAACGTTGTCTCACACTGCAAGTGACAGTGTGGCACCCGCAGTACAAATCTAATTTTAAAGGCATGCTTTCCATTCATTCGTTGCTGCTTTGATTTATTTTATTAGTGAGCTGCTTTGTGTGGTGACAGAACTCATTACAACCTCCATAAAGACAATTACCAGTTCTTATCTATACAACTGGAAGAAGGGGGGAGAGGGAAAGAGCGTGATATGCATTGGTAAAACACAGCTAACAAAAGCATTAGAAAGCCAGAGCTAAAGGTCAGGGAATCGCATCCAAGGGTCTGTCAAGGAGTAACTGCAAAGGAAGCAAACTCAAAATAGCTGTGTGCTAGCTGAGGGAACACTTCCACTTGGTTACTGATATTTGGTTGTTTTTAAACAAGAGTACAGTTCCCAGGCACGACACACCAGAACATACACTACTAAAAATACCATGCTGTCAGACAGCTGAAATGGTGCTGGGCTGTGGGGCAGCACCTCGTGCCTTCCCCACAACACTGTCACTTACTGCCTTCTCCTTAGGCCAGGGGAGCCAGTTTCCTCTGGCTGTTTTACAGATTGTGCCTCACTCCCTGGCTGACATGACAGAAAACGTCAGAGCCTGAACTTGCACCTGATTTCAAACAGCCATTTACACCATAAGAACAAGAGTATAAGCTGGTCAGGCAGACAGTGTTTCTTACAATAATCTAATCAGATCTCATCAAGAGAGAACAAGAAATTTCTCTTCCTCCTCAGGCACAATTTTGCCAATCTTCATTTTGGGCTTGGAATCCAGCAGCTGACAGATCCGCTAGAATTAAGAGAAAACCTGGCTACGCTGAGGTCAACGGGCACACTGAACAGATTTAGCTAAGGCCACATTCTCACCCTAATAATAAAAACTACACAAGGGAAATAAAATAACACTGGTGATATTGCTTCCATCTTCCCAGAGGCCTGGAGAGCTGTAACTCCATATTCATAAAGCGACTCCAGAGCCTTTGATTCAGCCAGCATGCTATGAAAGCAGCAGATAATATGCCACCTATTCTCTACATGGGAATGTTATGCTGATCCAATTCCCTTTCTGCAATTTCAGAAAACAATGTCAGGTAAGACAGCTGAACCTCTCCTCTCAAACACACAATACAATGCTGCAGTTGGTGTGTGAACACAAATTATCTGAGTATACAAGGTTTATGGTTTCCAAAGACTGCACCATGATGAGCCAACACTTCCCAAGAGAGGGAAAAAACACAAAGGATAGTTAAGCCTTGAAAATAAAGCTGCTTCTGCAAGACACAACGGAAATGAAGACTATGGGATGGACCAACAGAGAAAAGCTGGCTTGTTGTGTGAGCTCACACTGAAAGGTGGGAAGAAAAGGACACAGAGAATAAGTCAGGTGGGTTCTCTGCATAACAAAGTAGGTGAGAGGATGAAAGCAAGGGCAATAATTCAGGAAAATAGTAATCCTCTATACTGGAAGCATCAGCTGCTCCTGCTGCTGGGACTTGGTGTTCTCTGAGAGATTAAGGTGGCTCATGAGGCACCGGGATCTGTGTGTTTGCACAGCACCTTCTCACACACCACACACCAGTACAGCCCCTCCTCACCGTCTGGAGCATTTCAGAGTAATGACAGCACTTTCTAATAATCACATTTCAGGGAGTGAAGGGGAGCACTTCCCTGCTGCTGCTTGGTGGGAGGCTGCTCAGGAACCTGAACCAAGCAGAGGGCGAACAGAGGCAAAAAATTCAAGTCAGTGGTCTGAAACTGATCTCTGCATCACCAGATAGGAAGGGAGAAAGCAGCCACCCTGTACTGCAGCTGAGAGCCTTAGAATTAAGCAGCATGTGCTGGCTGAAAAAAAAAAACCACACACAAAAAGCAACAGAATGCCTGGCCTGTTCCAGTGTGGGCAAACGTGACCTGCTGGAAAGTGGTGTGAGTATGTGCCTGGAATAAGCAGTGCAGGCTCACAATCAGCACTAACTTCAGTGACACAAGTAGAAATGCTGTCAGAAGGGATCCCTTGGCAGCTGCACCCCAACTATGCACCTGCCAGAGCCCAGTGGCAAAATGGGAATCAGAAATGTGCTGCTGGCATGGACCAAAGGAGATGCAGCTATTAAACATGTGAACAGAAGCTATGCAGCACTTGGATTTGGTGGAAAACATGTAACATGTTTTAAGCTGCAGAAATCAGAAGCAATCCACATTGATGGTTTGGGAAAAGGATCTGGAAAAAGGCAATGACCCACAATCACCAGAAAAAGTGCAATGGCTCTTTCCTATTGCTGAAACAAGAAGTGAAGATCACAAGTATCAACCAGCTCTCTGTTGTCTCCCCTGTAATTGTTCTTTTCAGGGCAACTGTCAATTTGGCTTGTTTGCACTGAGCCCTTTGCATTTTATGAAGGTTTCACAATCTCTAAATTACAAGACAAATGTTTCTAAAACTGAAATGATTTATCACCTAGCAAGGGACATTCTGGATTCTCTTCCTTTGCTGTTCAAGTACAGCGTACAATTAAAGTACTGAGAACCACACCACTCAGATCTGAGACACAAAGTACATCTATATTTATGCCTATACAAGTCAGAGACATCCCTTTTTACTCTTCTGTTTCCCCATAACCAAAAAAATAAGAGACTATGTATTTATGGAAGAGAGGCGTGAGGCAGTTTAGTGAAGATTACGTAAGCCAAACAGAACAGAAGCCAAAAAAACACTGGAAAAGAGGCAACGCAATCTCAAATAAAACTGAGCGTAGATAAGTGCTGTACAAAGAAGCACTTGCAGAAGGAACAGTTGAAATGCTTCACATATGCTGCTCCAAATTAAATGCATTTATGTCAAAAAGAATGAAGTGGTTACGTAGGCAGCTATTAAAACGTGTTCAGAAGAGGAAAGGCCCATTGTAACTTTGGGTAAAGCATTCAGCTTTGTTCACAGGATCAGAAAGATAAAGACCAGGAAAAACTCTAAGAGAGGTAAGGAAGTGACTCCAAAAAAGCAAAAAAAACCCCACCTCAATGAAGTCCACTGAACAGAGGAACCATGAGGCAGCAGAAAGGGAAGGTGACAAACACCCCTCAGAGACAGCTGTGAATGCTCATTTACCCTTTTTCCACAATACAAGAACACACTCCACGGTCAGCAGATGGGAATTCACCTGCAACCACCACTGGAGATTGTGATCTGTCGTGTCTGGGGGTGACCTGAACACCCTGACCTGCAGCAGTGCTGGCTCAGAGGCAGGGAGCTGCTCTGGATATACACACGGCAAGAGAAGGAAGCCTGTTTTCTGCTTGAATATGGAATGGAGAGGTCGACTCCTTCATTTCTAAACTAGAAATTTCTGTTTTAAGGGAGAGGTAAGACTCAGAAAACTACAAACCAGCAGTTAAGGTTAGAAAGTTCACCTAAATTACTTTGCTCCTCCTACATGCAATGTATTCTAGTGGTGTTTGATGTACAAGGCTTCTAGAGTTTGATCCACCCTCTAGCTAAATGTTTTCTGAGGTGTTAAACACTGATGCTTGCTCTGTTAGCTTGTTTGAAAATTTCTGCTCAGAGGGAAGCAGAGCCAGCTGATAACAGAAATATGTATGATTTCCAAAAAGAAAGGCAAGAGGCTCCTAAATAAATGTGTTTATTTCCAGTCTCTCAGCAACAGAGCCCTGGATTTTAAAATAAAGGCAAAACCAGCAAAGCACAGTCCATGAATGGCCAAAAAAAGGATATGCTTAAGGAAAAAAAAACCCCAAAACACAAAATAACCGCCCAAAAGCCCTGAACTCCTGGTGAGGCTGGAGAAGGCCAGATGCAATGCAATGGATCGCAGATCAGCAGTACAGAAGAGCATCTGCACACACAACACCCAGGGACAGGAATGGATTCTTTGTTAAAGCTGGGCTGTAAATCTGGCATGCTTAGAATCTGAATTCCCGTGAGATAATAAATAATGTGAAAGCGGGTATCCCACGCCTAAAGCCAGAGCTTTAAATTATTAGACAGTGCACCTTTAACTACAAAATCTCAGTCTGCTTCTAAAGGTAAAAACGTAGCTCCAAGCTTGCCAGGAAATGTCATAGCTTCATAAATTCTATGAACAAACCTTCTATTCTTGCAATTCCAGCAGAATTATTAAATCTATCAGCCACAGATGAATGTATCAATTTATCTTAATTTCTGAAAATACACTGAGCCTCTTTCAGTGAAAACTCCATTTTTCTGTTGCACAGTGAAAGATAAAAGGGGGTCTTTGCAGAGATTAATTAAAGCAAATTTATCCCTCCATAAACTACCATTTCTGGCCTGAAATAAAACACAGCGTGTTTCAGAGGGGATAAGCAAACAGATGAATGAAGTAGTCTTATTTCCTGCAGATGAAGCAGTGTGACTGTCTGATGTGGCACTGGAGACAAAGGGCTTGCCCAGCCACTGTCATCACTCTTGGAAACCAGCATTTTCAGAGAGGAAGAGGCTGAATACCACCCCTCCCGCAGAGAATGAGTGCCTTACACAATTTCATTACATGAAACACAAAGATTAAATGGCTCAAACCATAATGACAGTCCCAAAGAGGGTGCCCTTGCCCCTCCCTTCCTGCCAGCATGACAGAGGACAAGGGACATCCAAGGTGACTTATGGGTTCTTGCGAGCAAATGATGGAAGAAAAGACTGTCTCAAAACCAATCTTTTCTCCCATTGTTTGCTGCCCAGCAGCACATGGGGTGTGTGTATGGTAACAAGGCTTGCTGAGGATTGATATCCTTTGAACTGCACAGAGCATAGAGGTTCAGGAATCTGTTTTGTAAGAGATTAGCCATGACTTGTCAGGGGACATGTGCAGAACTTCAGCTGCTGAAGCCAAACTGTGCACTACAGTAGCAGCCCTGCCATCTTCTAGCCCCGTGCTGAGGGCAGCTACCTTAGATCAGTGGCACCCAGACACCTGTAAAATTAAATATTCAACCTCTGAAAGAAACCCCAAACAGTTTAATGCAGAAATCTTTACTCAGTCTGGTCCAGCTATGGAAAGGATTTCCCCCACTGAAGAGAAGACTTCAGGGGTTTGGGACATTCTGAGGGGTTTCCCAAATTGGATTTCAGAGTGCCATATTCCAACATAACAGGCACCAGCAGTGTTGGTGGGTTACAGTGACTTGTTACCCTCAGAATGCATTTTTGGTCAGCTGGCTAACTGTTAATCTTAAAGCCCTCAACTGACCAGCTCAGTCAATCAGTAAGAAGCTGAACTGTCCCCAAGCCAGGCAGATAATTATCCAAAGTCATTGCCAGCAACAGTTATTACTCCAGATGTTGAAGATTTCTTCCCAGGTAAGTAACAGCCTGAGTTCCTCACAGCCAGAAGTCAGCTGGATTGACTACAGACAGAGTTGTTCTTCCCTCTGGGAACTCCAGCTGAGGACTGAGGTCCTCCTGGAACTGGAATTCTCCTTCCATCAAGGAGGAGAGTATTTCACCACCTTGCTGGGGTGAGCCCTAAGCACCCTAAGAGCCAGAGAGCTCCACACAAGCTGACTTCCCCTGGCTGGGACAAGCAGGGATCAGGAGCTGTGGCCACACAACAGGGACAGCCCAGCTAATCCTGCTCCAGAACTGACCCTCAGCCTCCAAAACTGCTCACACCAGCGCTGTTTCCCCTGTGCGCTATCTCACTGCTCCCAGCTCTTACACCTTTAGTCACACGCAAAAGCAAGGACAAGACAGATCATTCACATTCTGCACCTCAGAATAAATTCTTACTTTTCAAAACAAAAGGAATTTCCAGAGAACATGGCTCACCTTAAAGGATATTTCATACTGCTCTCCTCCCCATATCTCCAGACCTGCATCATACCCTCCCAGCTCCCAGAACCACTTTCTATCGACTGCAAACAGTCCTCCAGCCATTACAGGAGACCTTAAGGAAAAACCAGACTCCATATTACAAACACATTCAAAGACACAGATCTCTAGCTAAACATTTAAAAAACAAAGTGAGATTTGACAAATATTCCTTTCACCACCCAGTGTTCCCAGTGATTTTACAGCCCTGTCAGAGCACCAAAGAGTTATTTTGGCATTATCTCCCAGTTTCCCACTTGCAAATGAGGAGGACCAGAGCAGGCTCCCTTCAGAACCGGCCAATGCCTCTCCTCCAAACAGGCAGGAGTTGACCATTAAGTGACAGGACAACACCTCTCCCCAAGGGACCTGTATGCTCCACACATGCTGCTCTGCCTCAGTTGTAGGACTGAGTCTTTGAGTTTGACCTCAAAAAGTGTTTTGTTGGTTTTCTGGTTTGTTTTTTTGGTTTTTTAAACACTGCAGAAGTATAAAGGACAGCAAAACTGTCTCAATGTTGGCAAGCACACCAACAGCAGAGCACAACTTGATCACAGATTTACTTCTGCAATGCACTGTAATCATCAAAATTGCTGTAATTATTCTGCTACGTTTTCTTCTTCCCCCACCTGGGAATGAAACATAACCCACCATTGGTTTGTTATTTTTGGCAGAGCATTGGGGATACGAAGTTATGTTTGAAAGATCTCAGTAATAAATGACCACATTAATCATTACACAGAGTTTTCAATGAAATGTTAACTTCTGCAGGAATTAACATGGCAAAAAACAGCAACGAAAAGGAGAGTGTTCACAGCTACTATACAATGCATTTCTTTTAAACCAACAAAGCAAACAGCTGCCAAAAAAGCAAGTAGCTTAACACCAGCTTCTGACTTTTACTACGCTGAGGTGTAAACCAAGCCTGCAGCAGGGTGTTATTTCATTAGCTGGCTCTTAGCACGCTGTTTTTCAGTAACTTACTCAAAGGGATCACTGGGATCAGGTTTCTGTAACTCAGGAGGAATAGGGATCCTCTTGTAATACATCTCCCAGTCAAACGCCCCTCTCATTGCGTCTCCAGCCTGAGTTTCATATCCAAAGTGGTCGTGATCAATGACATCAATCATAGGGCAAACAATGGTCTTGCGGTTTCGGGCAATGCGATCTGAAGAGTGGAGAAACATATTAGAAAACCTGCATCAATTGGTTCTTTTGACCATGAAATTACAAAAAAAAAAAGCATCAAAATATGAAGTTGTCCAAAAATTACATAGCTTTCTTCCCGTTCCTTCTCTCGTGGGCAGATACTCTAATTTATGTCAATTTGCCTGCTACTTCTGCAATAATTGAGAGAAAACCACCAGGCAACCATCACCCAGAAGCAGAATAGGAAGACACAGGCACACTACCTCAGATAACTGACTGCCAGGCTAAAACCAGATCTCTTGCGTTTGGCGAGCAATCCCCATTTCCACAAGTGACCAGGACATGAACCCTTTCTGTGCAGATCCAAACCCAGGGAATAACACACTGCACCACCCAGCCCTAATTGCCATCCCAGAATCTGGCAGGAAATGTTTCAGACTAATGGCCTAAGTACACTCACCAGGCTCAAGAAATGCAAGTGTTACCTCCTCCCCTACAACCTTTTCTTCCAACCAAATAATACAACACAGGATTAATTCCTGCATAAACATCTGGAATTTCTTGAATACTTTATTACTGAGACGGTCTCTTGCTGGAAGTTAGCTCTCGGAGCAGAGGCGATAAATGATGTTTCAGATTCCAAAACACATCTAACAGAAATCCTTTCTGTGCTTTAAAAATCAAAGCATCCTCTTCGTGTTCTCATTTAAATGGCATTGGAGCTAATTCTGTCCTCCTTCCCTGGGGCTCATAAAGCTGCAAATGTTTCAAACTATTGCCAGATATAAACTGTAGTGAAAGCAACAGGACAACCATCCATCAATCCTGGGGGGAAATCTGACTCTTCCTTAAACCTCCACTTGACTGTTGTTGCCACAGCCTATTTGAGAAAGTCACACCTCAGAGAGCTCTGACAGGTCACTCACAGTAGGGCTGTGAAGGAGTTTGGTGCTGGCCGGAGGCAGACGGGTACCAGAAACAGACGGCACTGTCCCTTCAATTAGTCATCCTTGAAAAGAACTGACACCTCCTTAAAGATGAAGAGCTGCCTTGGAAAAGGGTGCTCATGTTCTACAAATACACACCAGCAGCTCTCATTCACAAGGAGTATTTTTCACAGGCTCGCAGACTATGAAGTTAAATATAGTTATACAGGAGATAAAATCCCTAAAAGCTACTAAAAATCTCTATGTAAAGATCTTTTCTATATCATAAAGCCATTTCTGTCTGCAAGCTGTTGAATGACCATGTGATAGTTTACTCTTCTTGCAAGCTGTAAATTATTTAGGATTTCATTTAATGAGGAAACAGAAGAATATGATTTCTGCTCTTTAATTAACAAAAGCATATGACAGGGTTACTGCACAGTGCAGAACTCCAGAACAGAAAAAAATCTTCTATTAAAGGCTACAAGTTGCCAACAACTCACTTGAGTCTTGCGGTTGGTTTGCTCTCCCTTTCATAACATTTCACATCTCTTTTACCCACTTACAGCACGAGGGGAAAGCAGCAGGTGGGAACAATTTCAACGACCCCCCACTCACCTAACAGAGGTGGCAGCCAGTTGACATTGGCCTCGCAGTGGGAATCCAGGAAGGTGATGACATCCCCGATGGCCACGGAGGCCCCCAGCATGCGAGTTCGGATCAGCCCTTCTCTCTTCTTGGTGCGCAGGATCCGCACGTTTGGGAACTGGGCCATGTAATCCTCCAGGCGTTTCTTCAGGTGCTCTGTGCAAAAAGGAGATATCGGCACGCTGTGACAACTGGTTTCTTAAAAATGCAGCTCTGTCTTTACCAGAGGATGTTTTTGGAAGTATGGCCTCAACAGGTAACAAATGCAGTAACAGGAAAAAGGAAGTAAGAATAACTTCTTTTAAATCTGAGGTCTAAAAATAACTGCCTAAGCAAGACTTTGGAAGGTGTTCCAAAACCTTAAAAGCAATTAAACAGCAGAGAAAAAAATAAGAGGAACAAAGAGTAAAAAAAAAAAGAGGAACAAAGAATATAGGATGAGAAAGAAAGCAGCAGAGGAAGAGGAAAAGGAATAAAAAGACAGCTGGCAGACCCTGAGCCAGGACTCTTGGACACTTGTGGAAAACCACTGTAACTTAGAAGAGACACAGGGGAATTCATTTTCAGAAATAAATCACATTTAGGGCACTTAAATTGTGTTTGGTTTCTTCAAAACACACAACATAACCATCCACTCATGCATAAATAAAAACCAGGAAAAAGCCTAGTCAGACAACTCTCAAAGCTGCAAGGCAGGCAGAGCCACAGTGTGCATGGGGATGGCAAAGTTAAATGCTTATCAGAGGAGATTTGCATTTAAATATGGAAATATTTACACTGCTGAACATGGACTGGAGCCACATCTGAATTAGAACAGACACTGGCAGTCACCATGATTAACAAGAATTCAAACAGGAGAGCAGCAGAAAAAGATCACTGAGTGATCAAAACAATGGACAGCTTGTTCCAAAGTGGAGATAAAAAGTTTGGTCTACATAAAGAGAGAGGGGAACACAGCTGTCTTTGCATCAAAGAGTGAAGCAGTAAAGAAAAACCTAAAAATAGGCTGAGCTGATGCTGGCCTCATCAGTAATGGGTTGATCTTTTAGGCATCTGAAGTTTTGACAGCAAACCCCATTCAGAGGGTGCCAGGGATTGTTCATTAATGCCCCACACCACCCACTGCCATCAGCAACTGATGCAGGAAAGAAGCCTCATGAGGCAAAACTTAGAATGTTAAATCTAAGCAAGAAACTCTTCTTAAAATCCCACCCAACAAAACTTGAGTAGAAGCAATCACTGAAATACAAATAACCTCACAGGCTTATTTGCCTTCTATAAAGGCACCTCTTTATAGTGCTTCACTATAACTTCATATAAATTGCACATAACTTCACTCATCCCCTCCACTCTGTACAGCTCATCTTCCTCAGCTTCCAAAGCCGGCATGAAAGGCAGGGGCTGGCAAAGCCAGCAGCAGGAAAATGTCCCTGACAGGGCACAGGGGAGGCTGGGCATTGGAACAGCTCACTGAAAAGAGCAAAGGAGCAAATAAACTTAACCTAGTTATGAGCTCTCCCTGTTGTGCTGACCTGGCAACTGTGAAAATGGTCAGAAGCCCGGTGATAACACTCATTCTGTGCCTGCTCTTTGAAGCAGCCATCATCTGCCTCCCTTCAAAGATCACCCAAATACACCTCCTTGCTTTTGAGGTATTCCCAGCAAGCTCTGTGCCCAGTTCAAAGCTTTGTTTAACATTCCCCAGGATTTTTTTTTCACAGACCCATTTTAGTGTTTTGCCTGACAAGTCTAATTGTCCCACAATATCTACATAGGTTTCCCTGCTCAATAGAGCCCTTAGGACTTCTTGATGTCTAGTGTGATTTTCCCTCATCCCTTTCAGGTCTCTTCTGAATAGATCCTCTCAAGCAACCAGAATTTTTGTCCACTCAATTACAGATTTTTCAAATAAGGGCCTTCCACAGAGACTACACATATTATTAGTGCAGCTGCCTTCCTCCTGAGGCAGTGGGTAGACTTAAAACGAGAAGAGAAAAAAAAAAAAAAAGAAAGAAAGAAAAGAAAAGCTACCACTGTTTAACATCAGAGATCATCCCTTGCCATTGTTAGTTTGTCACAAAAGATTGTTTCATTGCAGAGAACAAACAATCCTCACTTCAAGCATAAATCAGCTAAGCCCGAGCCAGGATGCAGACCTTACTTAATGTACCCAAGAGAAGAAAAACACAAGAGTGGCTGCTGGCGCTTGTTAAAATAAAGGAGGGAACCATCACAGACACTCTCAGTCTGATTTCCCTAACAATAGCCCAAGATTGATAATAGCAGAAGACACTTGGAAGATCAGACCCCACAATACTTACATTATCCAAACCAAACCTATAAAGCACTGAAAAGCCTTAAAAAAATCCAACGCTCCGAGCCAACGGAAAATACAGACTTTCTGCAGCTCTTTATTTTGATTAAAATGAGACTGTGAAAGATCTCAGAGGTTTGTCTTCCACGTGTGTGCTCGTCATTTCCATTTCAGCATCACCTGCCTTTCTGACGTGCTCTGGTTTGTGGTGCAATTTCATGTCCTGTGACCCCAAAGGCAGCTGAGGTGACTCCTCCAGGGGCACGAGGACAGCACGCTGAGCCTGCTCCCAACCACCAGAACATCCTGGGATCTGCCCTCTCACACAGCCCAGAAGGAGAGTCCAAGTCCTGGACTTGGCCATATCAGTTGTGAGGATGATGCCTGCTCTGCTACCTGACTGAGGACAGGGTGATTTGTATCTACTAATGAACAAGCAGCTAAAAACTGCTGTCTCCCCATTTTTATAGTGTAACAGGCGAAAGGAAAGCATAAGAGCCATGGAGTTTTCTCAGGCAAGTACTCTGCAGCGATTTCTTATTTCCTTATATTCCTCTTACTTCCCTGTGCTATACCTGCCACACAGCCTGGCTTCTATGCACTCGGATAGAAAACAGTTATTTAATTCTATTTCAAATATTGTCCCAATTAAGCCAAATTTTGCTTTTAAAAGAAAATTAAAAAACCCCAAACAAACGGCATTAACTGCTACAAAATTTTATGAAGCTTTAAAAAAATATATTATGGAATCTTGTCACACTGAGTAATTTTTATTACAAGGGCAATCTTCTTTAATGAGAGTTGTTAGGTGAACTGGATGGATTCCAGTGGCTGCCCCTATGCTGGGCAAAGTAACATAGCCCAAAAATATAAATGAGAATAGGATTATCTGCAGATTAAAAACTAGGCTGGTAGCTTGCTAACAGACTTTGCAATAAACTTGATGTACAGTGTATACACATTAACAGTACCAGTCAAGAACTACCATTTTCTTTACATTAAGCAGTAAATAAAGCTGCGTGAAGAGAGTAGAGATACTTCACGAGGCAGCCTGCTTTATAGAAGCAGCCCTAAAGCTTTCCAAAATAAGGCATTTTTCCCCCTAGGTTAAATTTCCATGGGGGTCTTACTGTGCTTCTTCCTGCTGGCCTTATCCAGGCAGAGCTGCCCTCAGATGCCACTAGTCTGGTGACCACTCGTAGCATGGCAAGGACCTTCCAAGACTGGAATTCCTCATATCCAGTTGACTTTTCATTCCAACATTGCACTTTGCTACCTGAAGAGGCACCTAAGAAATTCAAAACCAAGCATATACAGAAGCTGGAGGAAGACAGAAGAGTCCAAGGATCACTTTTTTTTTTTTTTTTTTTAAACAGCCTAAAATCCCTGTAACAACTCTGCAGATTTTGGCAGGGAAGGGAATACCAATATTTGCCATAGGAAAAAAAAAAACCCAAACCCAACTCATTTTAAGTACCAGCCATGACTTGAAACTATTTAAAAGATTTATGTTCTGAGAAAGAACTACGGGTGAAACACTTCCCCTGTCCTACCAGTGCAACATTTCACGGTTCATACGATACCATCAGCTGTGGTTTCTGAATTTTACACTGTACAGCACATCTGCAGCCCCAGTGCCCTTGCCATAAGTGTATCACCAACCCAATCCAGAAGGAACAGCCCTGCAGAAATCGGAAACATTCCCAGACACCTTCCCACGTTACTCAGATGCCACTGGTGACACCAAAGGTCCCTCTGCCCTGCAGATCCTGGCACCTGCTGAGGTGCTTTGCTTTAGTTGTCACTCAGAAGCCTGAAGATATGAAGCTGGGAGAGCCCCTGCACTCTGAAAATCCAGGGAACTTCCCCCTTCCTGCTGAAGGGCACGGGAAGAAAGGACTGGAGGATCTGCAGAATTCGATTTTAGGCAGAAAAGAACCATTTCCCTTCTCTGCAGGTTTATTTTGGCCACTTTCGAACACCAAAACCTGAAGTGCCGCTGTGCATCTGGCATTTGTTTACAGGTTACCCCAGCCTGCCATCCCTACCCTCCCACACACAGACACGCTTGTTTAAGATTACAAATGAATCCATTCATTTTTACTTGGATACTTGGCCCTAACGTGCTGTTTAACAATTTAAGAATGAATTATATTTCTTCCTGAATCCATCACAATGTGCAAGCCAGGCCTCCCTAAAACAGAAGATTCTAAATCATTGAAATTAACTTCTCTCCCTGTTTTGGTGCAGATGAGTAATCCTTTGAAACAGCAAAATGTGCTGTTTCCAAACAGGCAGCACTTCCACTAGTTTTAATTTTCTTTCAATGTTTTCACGCTCTGATCACTGAAGCTGGCTGGGAGGATAATAAATTGATTTAACAAATTGCACTATGAGCACCAGTCTCAGTAATAGAAAACTGATTAGGCTGATCACAACTTTCCAAGCTCAGTCTTCTTACAAAGCAGAAAAGGCTTGGGAGGGGAGAGAATTAATATTTGTTGCTTCACTGATTACAGTTCTGGGGTGGACTCCAAAAGGGGAGGGGGCCCAGTTTCCTGTCTGCATCAGTGTTGGGTCTCAACACAACTTTACAAACAAAAACTGAGGGGTAAAAGGGTTTCTGTGCATGGGACAATAGGTGAAAGTGTACCACCCCACTTGGTAATATAGCATGGTTTAGACTTTAACAAAGATTAAAAGGATTTGCTGAAAACCTTACTGATTTTGTTCTCTTTTTAAATGGTTTCAAACCAAACCTCTGTTTTAGATACAATAAAGTGCACAGAAGTAGAAGCGTGGAGCCCAAGAAATAAGCCAGATTGTGAGTTAGTGGGGAGACCACTGGTGTGAGCCTGTGCAGTGATAAACTCAGGTGCATAAACTTCTGCTGTCCTGCCTGTACCACCAATTACTCCTTCAGTTTGCAAAGGGAACTTTCTCTGTACCCTACAGCAGACATCCTAACCCTGCTCAGGTATCCTACAGGAGATACTAGCACTGAATGCAGGGACAAAGGTGTGATTTTAAAATGGAAAAATTCACATTTACTGATGTTAGCATATAAATACACCCAGACCCCAAGGAAAGTTTAGTAGGCTGCATTTCCAAGCAGAGAAATACACAGGGAGTAATCATCTTAGTGACAGCATAACCTCTTAATCTCTCAGGAAAGTTTAATTTGTAAAGGACTCTATTCCAACTGCTTCTTTCTGAGGAAATCCAGAAAAATCCATTTACTTATCTTTCCTTCATGCTGTAAAGGTTTAAACACCTTTTGTTCCTCGGGAGCAGTGCAGCCAACCTGTGGTGTATACATCACTTCTTAATTCCTGCACACTGACCCCCTGGCCAACCCACAAGACCAGTTTTTCCCCCTCTACCACAACCCATCTTTCCCAGAGGAAACAGTCAAGTCATTCTCATTAGTTTACTCTTCTCCCTTCCCATTTCATTAAATATGTATCAAGATTAAAGCACCCACTTAGGTTTTTCCCTCTTCTGTTGACTGCATCTCATCTAAAGAGGGTATTTTGTGACTCTCAGTCATTTCCTGGTGATTGCTTTTAACCCCAGACCTGCTGTGCTGGCACACACACCCTGGAGAGCTGCAGGTTTTGGCCAACACAGCCTTCGTGGCTGCAAAACAGGGGTGAATTCCTTGCAGTACACTTAACATTCAGCTCGAGTTGGATGTAGCCATGGTGACTGGCAGGAAGGGCATTACTGTCCCCAGCGCTGCCTTCAACCTGAGGAATCTGCGCTCATCTTAAGGCCACATCAGCAGTTTTGATTATCCAATTGTCTAACCAAGGGAATGCCTGCACTCTAAAAATCTTGAATTGCCTTGAACCTACACCATCAACTGCTTTCTGGGCACAGGAGAGACAAGCAGGGGTGCAGAAGCATCTGGGAAGTTTGTTCCAAAGCCTCCTCTGTGCCCAGGGAGAATGTCAGGATACAGGCACTGCTGACAGTGGTGCAGTATCATGACATGAACCTAAACCCTACAACCAACAGCAGGACAAAACTCGCCATCATTTGAAGAGATGCAGGCAGGTGAAGTGTTAAGAGAGTTCATACTGAAACATTTTGGAACGTATAAAAGCTGTGAGATTAAAGCCTTGAAAGTCACTGAGTTTTGCTGGGGAAAAAGAAAGAAAAAGAAGACGCCAAAACAAACCAGTCCTGAGAGATTTGGCTTTGTACATGAATAGTGCTGATAAAGGCAAAGAACTTCTTGGCCTGAAAGTATTTGCTCTGTGCAAACCATCAAAAAAGGAGATATTCCAGAAAGAGCACAAGGATTGACAGAGAAATCTACTCCAGACTTTTGTCTTGTTAGAGAATAGTCCGTTAGGGCCAAGATGTAACTCACTTGAAAGTGGCTTTGATTTGGTAGGAATGCACCCCTTCGGGTCCCAAAGGCTCTGATCTCAAGTGTTTAAGTGAGGAAGAGTAACTATGAAGCCTAAAATAAATAGCACAGAACTACAAAGTTTTTGCTTTGGGGTTGCAGCCAAATTGGAATATTGGAAAACTAACTGATAATCTTTCAGTCCTGCAATGATGCTCAAATATTAGCAGCCATGAATGACAAAGCAGAAAGAGGTTTGTCTCTGCAGTCTGTGTGGAAGAGAACAGAAAAAGTATTTGGCAAATGAAACAATTACCAATACAGCTGCAGGGAGAACACACACAATTGACTCGCAGTAACAAAGTCTGCCATGTCAGAAGGATACACTTTACTCTTCTTCCAGACCTCTTCACCATCAGTTCCCAACACTCTTGTTTACTTTACTTACAAGAAATGCAGCTATCACAGTAAGTCAGTGACATCTGCTAGAAAGGTCAATAAATCTATTAAATCCTGAAGCACAAACCCAGGCCTGTTCACAGCTGTACTGATATCAGAACCAAACTATCTTGTGGGCAATATCATTCTCAAGTAACACATTAATTTTATCTGGATGACAGAGGACAGGGCAGGACGGATAGCTGAAGGTCCCTGCTTTTAAATCTGGTGCTTTGGCTTCCCCCTGCTCAGCCAGTTAAACTACTGTGTTCCACCAGTGCATCCCTGTTGTGGGTAACAGGCAACAGTGGTCCTCAGGAATTGATGCTGAGTTAGAGAATGACATTTCTTTACTAAGAAAATGTCCCTGCAATTAAAACTAGAGAAGGAATGTGGTTTAGCTTATCCACTTTTATTTTTCAATTGAAGCAGCACTAGCTTCCAATTTTCTCAAAATGAAGTTTCCACCTTTATCAAAGTCCCTATGTGGAACAGCTGCTTTGTTAATACCACTCCAAATGCAGGTTTAAATAGCAGAAACTATGATTACCAGTAATAGATATCATATATGGGCACTGGCAGAGGGTGTTTGAATCACATTTCTAATTAACTTCTATAGAGAAGCAGCTGTAAAGCATTAAAATGCTGATTTGCACTGCAGCTGGCAGATATCTAGATTTTTGACTCCTAGCAGATGAGGACATGCACTTCAAGGTGAGGAGAATAAAATTAAAGCTGTTTTCCTGCAAAGTTCCTCTAACAGAAGCCACATGTGTAGGGTCTTCTAGTAGCAAGCAATGCGCTGAGATTTACTTAATGAGCTGTAATGGAAACTCTGCTCCTCAATTATTTATTTTTTTTTAAAGTTTAGCCTGCCAGACATCCTTCACCACACAATAATTAGCTGAGAAAGAGGTCACAGTAAACTGGACCTTTTAAAGGCACCGCATCTCCTTTCTAGAACAATCTTTCTTCTGCAGCAGCTGATCTTAGAGAAATAAATACAAGATGATGAAAAGTAAACTGCTTAGTTAATTTAGACTGTCACAAACAAAGCTGTAGTAAACAACTACAATAGGCCCTCATGCCTCTTAAAACACCAGAGAAGAAACTTTTAATGCTCCCCAGCCACTGCCTAATGAACAGTGCAGGTTTTACACATCTCTTTATGAAGGGAATACATGACTACAGACATTAAAGACACATTAAAAATGAATATTCATAAAAAGGAAAACATAAAATCAAATCTCATCCACATCTCATTCTGATCTAAAGCAGACTCCATCACTGTTATCTAAAGTATCCCACACCCACAAGACACTGCCAGAAATGGAGAAGTTTGGGTAAGACACTTCACATCTCTCCACCTAGAAGAATCAACCTTCTCCCCCTTACCCAAAGGGAGATCTATCTCACTGACTGTTACTTCAAAGACATTGTTTAGGAGTCTAAACAGACCTGAGATGGTCTGCAATCAATTCTAACAACAAGGAAAACCCTCTCAATTCTCACTTAATTTACAAAAATAATATTTTTATCAGTTGTTTGGGACAATAGTTACTGCAACTTCTATGAAAGACCTTGAAAACAACACTCAAAAAAAAGGTTGTGGAAAAGCACAGCTGGCTCAGAAGAGCTTGACTTTTTCTTCTTTTCTCCATACTTTACGGTAAAAAGCTTTAAGATAAACATATTGATAATTCAGCAAGAAAGGCTGTCATCACTTTGTCCTAAGCACAGTCACTCCATATTCTGAGATGTACTAACCAGATGCACTTTAGTGCATTTAAGAGAAAAAAAAAATTACTTTTACAGTGCATGTGCCTAAAGATGAAAAGATAATCTCTTTAGCTGCCTAAATCCGTTACTGTTCCATTTAAAGATCAAAAAGAACTCAAGTATTAAACCTTTTTCTATTGCAGACACTACGAACATGATTTCTTTCAATTAAGGCCTGGCAGATGTGGTTAATGGAACAGAGCTGCATTTGCTATATACCTGCTGCTGCACCAAATGACACATTAATCACCCCTTGCCTTCACCCTCACTACACTTCTTAGTGACTTCTGCTCTCCAGACCAAATTATGGTGCTCATGGTTCAGCCAAGTTGCCTCACTCACATTTGGTTTTCCATTCAGATTATTCCGTACCTCCAGAATGACTTGAAATGCAATATAAAGAAAGGTTTAAAATGTCACAGGGATTTATCTGTCAAGGGAAAAAGCAGGATTTGGTTGTGTCCTCCCTCTGATTTGGGGAAGGATGGGCTCTGAGAGTGTGTAAATGTCTATTGCAACTCCAGGGCGGTGTGATGGCACAACAGTGCTTGAGGGGAGAGGGCAGATGATGCTGGTCAAAACCCGGGGCTGAGGTGACCCTGCTTGGGGAAAACACCCCTTGAACTCCTCTGTTAAAAGGACTAAAAGCCTTTCCAAAATGAGCAGGGACCTCACAGCAGACTCCAGGCTCACGGTGCTTTGCTGCCTCCCAAACGCCAAAGAGCAGCTCCAAGTCTGACTGCACAAAGTCCTGCTGAACACACACAGCTGAGGAAAAAGGGAGTGAAAATGGGGAAGGAACAAGAAAAAATTGTAAATGGCTGAACAAATAAATAGAACAGAATCTAAAAAAAGCTTTCACAAATTAAGATAAGGTTCAAGGTAACAGGGTAGGCTTGGAAGATGAAACTGAAATCCATAACCTCCTTAATGACCACCCAAGGGAAAATGAGTTCCCATACACGTTCCTCAGAACAAAATTGTCTCCTTGAAATCCACTGCAGGCAAGGATGTATTTACACAGCCTCCTGGATAACCACTCCCTAAACCAGCCCGTGTTTAATGTAAAAGCCAGAGGGTTCACTTTGCAAATGCCATTGTCATATTGGGTTAAATATACTCAAGCACTTGGGCTGAAAGCTGCTGTTGCCTCTCAGTGACAGGTGCAGATTTTAAAGGTTGCTCTGAGAAGGATGCTCATTTTTCACATCTTGCCACTGTATAGACATGCAACACCATAAGGCAGAGAGCCCAGCTGGGTTAACACTTCCAGAACAATCCTGATGTTTGGAGACTGCAGTATTTTCAGTGCTGCCACATCCAGCTTTATTATTGTACCAACACAGTGCTTTGCATGTAACTCATGCTTTGGAGATGAGTGATGCTGCAGTTCTCTTCTTCAACAAGGGACAACATTTGTTCTAAAACACTGTCATTTATACCAAAGTAATCTTAAAAACAAGTAAGAACAGGCTGTCACTCAATATGCAAATAATCGAATGCTGAAACGTGACTTTTATGTGAAATTTAAGCACTTAGCCACAATCACTGATTTCTGTCAAGCTCAGCCATAAAATAAGATAAACCCTGTGTGGTGTGTAGCCTCTCCTCTGTGCACACAGCCAGCCCCAAGTACACCACAAGATGTTTCTTTTAAATGACATTCAGCAATTAAGTCACAGCCTTCTGCACACAGTAAGCTTCAGATGTCTTGAATAATTTTAAAACTTCCATTGCTGCAAAGGGTGAAAAAGGTAAAAATCCTACCATGTCCAACATTAAGGGAAAGGCTGAAAAATCCATTATATCAGTTTGTTCCAGAAGCACATAAATGCAAACAATTAGTATGTTTTAGAGGTCTTCTTTTACAGGTGTTTCCTAGATAAGTTATAGGAGATTTGCAGAAAAGGACATGGGAGTTCCTTGGACACAAACTGAAGCACAAGAAATGCTGCTTAAACATAAGTTGGGTTTTTTTAATTACTTTTTTTTTCAACTAGGTCACTGACAGAGTGACTGAACAGCAGACCAGGTTCCCCAGAGATGTGGAATCTTCATCCTTGGATATTTTCAAAATTCGAGTGAATAAATAAGAACTACAGCAGGTTTCTCCAGATAAGCAGAGGGGTTGGGTTAGATGATCTCCAGATGTCCTTTCCAAACTCAACTATTTGTGATTCTGTATCTGTTCCAGTCCCGCCTGCTCCTGTAAGAGACCTCTCCTGCAAAACACAGGGCTCGCCTTCTGCCTTGCACCAGGAGCATTTGACACTCCACTGCTCTGCTGGGCTACCAAATACATACCAGGTGAAAAACAAAGAACATTCTGACAAGCATCCTGCAAAGGGACGTGCCATCCTTTGTTCCTCTAGCTTAAGGCTGATAATTTATTAGTGAGAGACAGAGGACAGCTTTTACATCTGCTCATGCAGACACAGACAGCTTTTACAGCAGAGGTGTCCACAAGCTACAAGAATTAGGTGGAGACCAACAATTCATTTAGTACAAGACAGACACTAGAGCTGAACAGCTCCATTTCTCAGCACAGCAATTCAGGCTGCAGGCTCAGGGACTGAAGCAGACCCTGAAGAACCATGAACTGCCTGGCTGTTACTTGTTGTCTGCTATCAATAACAAAATGCTGTCAGAGCTGATAGAAAAACCTGCAGTGTTACAAACTGACCTACAATTCCATTTCTCTTCTCCTCCTCTCATTTCTATGATAGAATAGAACCAAATTCCCACTCAGCAGCATGGTAATTAGATATTCAAAAAGAAAACAAACTTCACATGACAGACCCCGGGAGAAAACTGATATACATGGGAAAAACCATTTTAGTTTACTTAGGGCCATTCTGGTAACAACAGCCTCCGAGGGATGTAATTAGTACCCTGCAAGACAGCATATGAAAAGGCTTAATTTAACTGAGATCAGACCTAAGGAATAGCTATAGAAATTAAAAGTGAAGCCATAAATCCACACAGGACTGCCACAGCTAGAAGTTTTTATGATCAGGAATTTTAGAGTGGTAATTCACATGTCTTGCATTCTAATTTCTGTTTATCCAGAAGAGCAAGCATTACTTTGGATCACCCTGCTACAGCTGAGGTTCTTCAAACCCATGGAGGTCAGTCTGTGGCTCTTCAGCAGTTCTCTGTACCATGCAGGAAGAAGCTGCCAGTGCTGGGCAGGTTAATTCTTATTCTCCAACAACAGTTTGCAGATCTGGTGTCTATTTCTTCAATATAACCTATATTCTCCTGCACAGAAAATCCCTACAACTGTTTTAAACCGTGAAATAAGTTCTTACATCACAGATCTCTCAACTAAGTTTGTGGGGGGGGAAGAAAAAAAGCATTATAGCAGTCTTAATGCAATGCTACACTGATAGCAGACATTACCATCAGAGAAAGTAAAAATAGCCCTGCAATATTTACTCTTGTGACCAACAGCACATGATGGAAAACAGCTCCTTTTAAGCCAACCCAAACTGCCAAGGAAATCCCCACAGAGGAAGATTCAAATGTCAGGACAGAGCTGCTGGAGGTGACAACACGGTCTGCACCTCAAGGCAAAGGGGGTGGAACCCCCCCACTTATTGCCCCCACTGACAGGAGGCCTTTCCCACAGCAATCTGGCTGACATGGAATACAGCACAAAATTTGGGTGAGGTAAGGCTCGAGCCTTTTTTTAGATTTGGACCATTTGCATTATACTGCAGGCATACAAAAAAAAAATATTCCAGACAGCAAATTGTTCCAGCATATTTTGACTTTCCAAGTACAAAGCAAAGGAAACATTTAAAAAACATGACTCGTAAAGCTTTTGCTGCTCCCTGTTAAGATTCCCTGTCATCAGGACAGCATTTTTTGGATGAAAAATGCTTATTGCTAAAGGTCACAGAGTTGTCTCTTTCAAACAAATTAAGAAATAAATGGCTGCTGACACTTCCAGATGATGATTCATCTGTCCGGGAGCTCCAATAATGCAACGCCACACGGCTGCCCCTCAGGTTTGCTGCAGACCACAGCAGCCACCAACTAACCCAGAAATCTGTCTTCACTCTCCTCTCACATTGTTAGCCAACTTCTCAGTCCTCTTCATAGACACACCAAAAATTCCTTACTCTCAAGCTTAAAACCAGATGAAAAACATATGAAAATAACATCTGTCAGGAAAAACACTCTGCAGTAGCCAGGTTTCCATACTTACTATTTCTATTATTACCAAAGTCGTCTTTACTTCATGTGCAGCAAAGACTCTCCACGTATGAGATACAGGGGTCAAAGAGGCTGATGGATCAGCACCTACATCCCCATTCCCAGAAATCAGTGAAACAGCAGAACAAGAGAGAAACCTTAGCAGCAGCTCAAAGGCAGCTGGCAAAACCCAGCACATTTAACCCCAGCACAGGCCAGCACATAAGAAATGCTGGCAAAAGAGAGAGAGAGAGTCAGTCTCCTTGCCAGGGAAGGTCAAGCTACTGAAGATTATTCTTTAAAGAGTTATTAAAGTTCTAGAGATCTGTTTAGACAACCCTCGAGTGAAAGGCCAGCATGAGGTACAGCAGAGATATTCAATGTTTTATCCTGGCAGAGTAACTTCTCGATAAAAAAAATTAATAATAGATTTTTATTGAGTGATTATCCTTTCCATCCTTTACTTTTCACTGGAGTTTATGGCGACTATTTACTGATCTCTTCAGGGAAGGAGATGACATTTACTGTTCATACTATGCCCCTCTGATCTCAGATGTGGCCTCTACTGTCACTTCATCCAATTGTGATTCTGTAATTTTAAAAGAAAGATGCTGCCACAAATTTGTGGGACTACTATTTGAAACAGAAGCACAGAATTTTTGCAGACAATACAGACTACTTTTCAGACAATGCAGAGGACCAATAATTTATGATTTGCAAAGAAAAATCAAGAAATTTCTTCTCATTCTTTTTACTGTTCTCCAGTTCTGTGGCACAGCTGTGATAATCATCAGCTTGGACACAGAGTTCTTATTATCTTCCCAATTTAATCATAAGAAACAGATAACCAGAGCAATTGCCTAACAGTCCAAATCCAAGAATGCGCCCTTTTCAAACATTCAACTTGTGAAATAAAAGTTTTCCTGGAACTTCCACTCCTTCATGCAATTCAATTTGATGTATTAAACTATCAGTTCTCAGTTGTTGTGTTGAGTGTTTGTAGTTTAGGTTTTGCGGTTTTTTTGGATTTTTTTTTTTACAGTGGATAAATTACTACCATTTGTAACCGCCAGCCTTTCAAGTCAAGATCGTGTGATTACAACTTAAGAGCTTCCTAAGAATAAGGATCTATTTCAGCCCACCGTGGGATGTGGAAGCCAGCCAGTGTAGTTAAGGAAGAAAAGTGCAGGTACAGAACTGACAGAACTGAAGGAAAGATGTTTCATCCTAACCAGTAATTGTCCCAGTGTGCAGAAATCAATCATGCTGGCAGGAAAATACTGGTTTAAAAAATAAACTAAACCAACAAAAATCCCCCCAAACAAAGAGAACCCCCACATCAGTTTTTGTTAACACATTCTCTATGCATGAGTGTTATTCTCTTTCCTTGACAATCTGGCTCACTGTCCAGTACTAAGAATCTTTTATATCCATTTATAAATAGATGCTGCACAGAAATGAACCTTGGCTACTTCTTGCAACCTTTGTAGGAAAGATGGATGACCAAGGGAGAAGAGTTTCTGACTTGTCAGAGGCAGATGGAATAAAGCAAGAGTGAGCTGGACAAAACAGAACAGGTACAGACTGATGAGGAGTGGGGGGGGGATCCAGGATGGCTCTCTTTCACCTGGTCAGGGCACATCTAAAGAACAAGGAAAAGAGATCCACAAAAAAAGCAGATTTCATTACTTCCACTTCTCTGAAAAGGAGCCCATTAGTAGAACTCACTTGTGGTTACAGCCTGAGCTTGTCTAATTTGCTTCTAGATTGAGTAGCAATAAAGCGACCTTGTCAGGAGGGTGGGTTTTCCTTCTCCTCACCTTAGCCTGAAAATCCTATAAAGAAACACTTATTTCATGTAACATTGATTTGTTCAAAGCAGCATGTCTTGCTTGCAAACTAATGAGAGAACAGACCAAACACTACAGCTGCTGGATAGTGCCCATTTGGAAGCCAGTATCGGTCAGAACACTAAATATTCACAAGCTTGTTTCCAAGCTCATTGAGGAGCTTCCTATAGGTCAGGTTTTTGCAGGTGTATCCTTTAGGATCTGTATAGAGGGCTCCTTTTCCTCACTTGGGTAATATCAGTGGCTTGAACTCTGCAGCTCATAAAGCTAAATAGTAACTTCAAAGGAGAAAACAGAGTTGCCAGATCTGACCATGACCCCTCGAAGTCCCTGCACCCTCTTCAACACCAGTCAGAGGACTTTCCACGGGATCTCTCCAGCCATGCAACGTCTACATGACAGGGGCATTCCCTCCTCCTTCGCTTGCCTTTTCCACCATAGCAAGGGTGCAAAACACAAGACAAAGTGTGGCTTAATTTGCATCAGGGAGCATTTAAGTGGTTCAGAGAAAAATATGTCAGCAACTGCTTGTACACATTGCTGCTGCAATGACAAGTGGTTGTTCCATTCGTGGTGATGTGTGGTGCCAGTGACTCCACACTTTTGCAGACAGCATTTCAACCCAATCCAAAGGGACCGTTCCTGGCAATGCAGTACAAAACAATGAGTGAAGATCCCAGCAAGAGAGTGCAAAGTTTTGGGTGCTGCAGATTTACTTTGCAGGAGCACAAAATTCATGATAAAGGCAAGCCAAATCATAGGCAGTCCCAGGTGGAAACCTTTTATCAAGGATTCTTTTACATGTTCTGTGTTGAACATAAGGAGTGAGCTATTCCACTCTCTTGGCTTTTTTTTTTTGTTATTTCAAGAGTCAACATTTAACATTTTATGTTAAGGGCTACACAGGTCCTTAGCTGAATATTAAAACCAGCTTCTCTGGCTTTTCACATTGCCCAAAACACAGGACAGTCCATGCCAGCAGCAGCTAAACCAGCACATCCTGAATATGGAACATGAGGTTTTTTTGCTTTCCAACATAATAGAGCAAGATTCCCCTGAGCTCTGCTGTTGGCAAGTAAAAAACTTCAAGTCAAAAAATTATACACATATTTGCAAGTGCATTGATCCCTTAGGTAGGGAAACATGGTGGGGATGTCACATCCAAAGCCTCATACCTCTGTCACTGAAGTCATCCACCAGCACGATCTCTGCCACCAGCTCGGGAGGGGAGCGGTTCAGGACGCTGTGCACTGTCCGCAGGAGCGAGGACCATCCTTCGTTGTGGAAGGGAATTATCACACTGGTGTTTGGGAGCTTCTCCAGGTACAGCTTGTTCTTGCAGCTGGACACAGACAGAGCAAGTCAGAAGGTGCTGCCAAAACATACCAGCGCTTTCATGTTGATTACCACCAAGCAGCTTAGTTCGTTCTTTACTCCTCGAAATGACGCAAAGTGCATTAATTTTCTTAATTTTGAAACAGGGGTAACAAACCCTTGCCTTGTAGGATTGGTTTCAAGGTAGTTTCATAAAGAAAATTCTGCAGCAGGAAGTGCAGTGTTTACTTTCCTGCAGGTGTGGCCAGCAGTGGACTTGGTACCTTGTCAAACAGGTAACATCTAAGGCCTCATAGTGACCTATTGTAGTGAAAAAACACCCAGTAGCTGTTCAGGAGGGGTCAAAAATCTCTTCCATCCCTGGAGCCCTCTGTGTCCAGAGCAAAACAGTGGTGGCTGTGTGAATGGAGGTGTGCAGATGGGACAGTGACAGTGGGACAAGCTGCCCTGTGCCCAGGAGCAGGGGAGGGTGGTCCCAGTTTGCCCCTGCCCCTTGCAGAGCCACCAAGCAGGCTCTGCCCTGCCAGGCCCCCGGGAGGCTGTCATTACGTGCACAATTCCATGCACTCAGGAATTCCTTCCCCCTGGCCCCCGGAAGGGCAGACAGGAATGAAAGCAGCTCTGGCAGCAGCAGCTTTTTCCTGGTACCTTTCCCAGGGCACGGAGAAGGATGCACCTATGTTACACAAGCTCAATACATCTGTGGCTCCAGGAAGTTCCTCTGGTGCCTGTGTGAGAGGACAGTAACTTATTCTGGGTGTAATGAATTGTCCTGGGGTGCTGCCAAGAGCCTGCAGGCTGTGGCTGCAATGCACAGATGCAAGATGCAGACTGAAGCTGCAGGGACTGCTTCCATCCAGCCCTTGGCATTGCCATCCTCACCTTCTCCCAACAGCTCCCAGCTACAGTTCTATTCCAATATGAACCAAGAGCCCTTGAATCTTTTCTAACTCTTCTTAAACTGGAATTCTCATTTTCTGACTAAGTGGGAAACTTTAGCTATTAAGTTTAACCATTAAACGTGGAGAGAAATTGCTTCCCTCCAGCTACTGTATCTACAATTGCTTTACAAGACCTGCAAAATTAGTATTTAATATTAAAAACCCTAGAGGCACTTAAAGAAAATGTTATCAGGGGAGGACATGATGGTTGGAACAAACAATTGTGTGTGTGCACCAGGCAGATCCAATACACGCTGTCCCCCAGCTCCTCGAGTCCCACAATTAAAAGAAAGCAGAGGTGACACACTTTGGTATAGAAAAGTCCACACAAACCATCCCACATATCAGCTGCTTCTTTGTCCTTCCCCAGCCAGGGCAGCTGTTGGGGACAGGCCCAGCTGTGGCCCCAAAGCTTAGGGCACGACAGATGATGCATTTTTCCCCAGCACACCTTCTCCTCACGCTCCCTGTGGGCACATCTCCAAAGCATCACCTCACTGGATGTAAGAGGCTCTAAAACACAGCTCCCTTCTTTCTGGAGTACTCTTTATGGACTTGTGACTTTATGACTAGGTCTCAGCCTAACTTTGTTATAAATTGCCCTCATCAACCTCCCAAGTAACACAACCCATACCATTTCAAGTATATTTTATTTAAATGTGCACAGCAGATCTTTCCAGTCATGAATTCCTTTACTGCATATCCCCACTAGGGGTAATGCTGCTCATCCCAGCACTCATTAGGCACGAGTTGTTTATCCTCTTCTAGAGGCCCCCACATTTACAACTTTGCTACACTGGGGGAAAGGATGTGTCAAGCAACAAGCAAATCACTGCAGCAGCATCATCAATCACAGCTTCAGTCATTGGTGTCCCAGACACTTCAGTTTTTAATTTCATCTGGGGCTGGAATTGGGGAAGTTTCACATTTTAAAATAGTTTAAATATCAGAATTAGCAACACTGAATCAGCAATGTCAAGGAAACACTGGGGCATGTGAGGTAACACATTAAACCCTCAGATAACAAAATACTGGCATTGTCTGATGTTTAAGTTCTCAGAGCCTAAGGCAGCCCCTGTAAATGGAGGCTAGGTGAAATTTAGATTAGTAAACTCAAACTATATTTCCTAGAACTTGAGCATGGGCTGATCCACAAACATCTTCAGTTACCTGATTTATCTGTATGTTTAAACATTTCAGCTGCATGCCTAAAATATTTACGGAGCTACACTCACTACTTTGTTTTATGTGTATATGTTGAGAAAGGGTGTAAAGCCAGTGTATTTGATTAGTTTTCTGTGACAGCTGAAGAGGTAATATCTCAATTGTGCAGTTAACAAATTATAAAACCTGACTTCTGGAACTTGTATCTCATGAATGAAGATGTTGAATTGAAATTTACTAAGCTGTGATAAACACAGCTTTACATAAATGAAGCTTAGATTCCAATGTCTAACGATGCTTTCAGATTAAGAACCTCACAAACTATTCAGAAACCTCTCAGCTTTGTATAAACAAAGGTTAAGTCCTAAATGAGGCACTTTTGCTAGTGAAAAACTTCAGGCTTGAACAAAATCCAGTTCAACACCATCCTACAGCATAATGTCCAAAACCAGGTGAACTCGAAAGTCAGCATTCAGTTGGAACTCGTTTCTACTTGTAAACCCTGATGAGGCTGTTTTTATGAGGAAGATGTCCAAGAAAATAATCCATAAACCTGATAAAACTCTTCATACATAATTGAGTGAAGCTACTCACATCTTGTTCTGCTCCTGAGCATTCCACGGTCATTTCCAGCTAGTGGCCAACATAAGAACTGGAACCTCTGGCTTATGTTCAAGATCTCTTCTGAGCTGGGTGGCAAGTTTGTGGCAATTTTAAGTCTTTTGGAATCAGAAAAGGATTTTTTTCCCCCAGATTTGATCTCTTCTATCTCCCACTAAGATTACTACACACTGTCCTTTATTATGGAAACATCAGGACCCAGCTGCACAAGGATTGTATTTGATGAGCAAAGGTACAGGAGTCCATAATAAAAAAGAACACATTCCTGTAGATGTGATAATTTAGGGCTTGAAACCTTCACTCATAGAAATGCAAACTGTATACTCACTTTGGATGCCTGATGTCTGGAAGGGAACGATTCAGAGAAATTTTATCACTCACAAAGATATTAAAGCCATTTTCCCTGTATGCCTGGTCCACTCGCTCTGCATCAGTCATTGGGTAAGGTTTTCCCTGTTCTCCATTTCCTGCAGATAGACAGAAAGTAAATACAGATCATTACTGCTAATTAGTGCTTAACGGGCCAGAAACAAATCCATATAGCAAAAAAGGAGCATCTTATAGTCCTCTGAACACTCCTTTATTAGTTTTGTGCTCTGTGTCATATTTAGCACTGGGTCAACCATGTCAATTTAGCAATTTTATCTGATAAGCAGTTTTGCTACAAACCACTCAGCTGTGCAAATCATGGAAATTAAAAGTCTTCCTTCTAACACCAGAAACAGACAAAGGAGTTATGGCAACGTTGTGGAGGATCTATAGAACGCATTTAGTTTCACAGTGGGAAGAGTCCATACGGTTTGAATACCTCAGCACTGCTGGAATTCTCAGCACAGATGGATTTGTGCATTTACAACCTGAGCTCTTGCACTGAGGGGCAGAGCCCTTGCAAACACAGCAGTGCAAAGCCGTGACATTCAAAATGGGCCCTTATTTACAATGCAAGACAAACCCCAGAACTATGGAATGGACTTGCATGAATGTTACAGTGCAGAACATTTTTCTTGTTCTTCCTTTCTGGATCTCCCATTTTTGGGAGAGGTACATGCACACCTTTTTTTTTTTTTTTTAATTTTATTTGCAAGGCAGGGGGTAAGTTTCTTAGAAATCAATTTTCCACTTGTCATAAAAACACCAAGATTTAACTGATATATTTTCACCTCAAAATGGCTATTGTGGAGTTGGGGAAAAAGGAATTTAATTTGGATTAACAGAGGTAAAAATGTAACAGATGAATTGGCTTTAATGCTGCATCATGTCAAGAACATCACCTTGTCCCTAAAGTTGAACATGTTCTACACTCAGCCTACCAAATAAAAATCAAACAAGTTACAATCTGTATTAAAACATTTTTATAGCAATCTTACATACCTACACGCTCAGAGTCCCTCCTTATGGCTTCTTTGTTGTGCCAGTCCTTTTTTCTTTGTCCATCAGCAAAGTAAGGGTCTTTCTTTTGCCTCACGTATGATGCCTTTTAAACAAAAAACTGGATATATAATATATACACAACAAATGAAACCTTTCCTTAGAAGCCTCCCCTTCCTGTAAGAGGAAATTAAACATCTCCCTTAAGGTAGGATCATCACAAGCAAGCGGCTTTTAGCCTGAAAGGGGTGAAGGAGGAAGTGCGTTTTGCTTGTCTCAGAACAGTACTTTATCTATGGCTGTTAAGTGATATTTTTCCAAGGCACCATCATGTATGCAGAACAGTATTTCTTAATCAGGGAATCTATTAAAAACTCCCATTTTCATTTTGAAAACATCCAATACATCTTACAGCCTTTTTGTTAATTAAATAGGATGTAATGGGAGACCTATTGCAGGATCATTATTAATGAGACGCTACTACATGTGAATAAAATCAAAATAAGATTTAAAAGGTCATTTATTAAGACTCTTGCTGCTGAACCCAATTAGAGCTTCTATTTCATTATGTTGTTCCTGAAATTCAAAAGACACGGGTGCTTTGAAAACAAGTCAGCAAATGAAGATCCCCAGTAATCCAATGTCTCCAGCTCACCTCTGACTGCACAGGCTGGATACTCACATTTGCTGAAGGGAAGAGGTTTTATGAGAGGCACTGCAAAAGCCTCATTGATCCACATCATGCAGGAGAAGGCAAGTGCAGCCCCAGAGCAGCAGAGCTGCTGAAGAACCACTCTCCTGTCATGGAAGGGCTGACCCGAACTCACCAAACACAAATATCAAACTAATTTGCTTAGCCTGCCCTGTGATTTTCCAGCTGTCCCATTAAACACCACTGCTCTCCTGCGAATTCCTACCTGGTGACAGTGCCACCCTTCTAATCATTCCCACTAAATAACCCACACTAGAGCACACTACTGTTCTGTGAAATTTTTGCCTGTCTTGTAAGACCAATTCTTTGCCAGCCCAGCTCACTGACCAGTCTCCTCTCCAGCATACTCCTCTGCTGGGAAAAGTCCTGGAAAGTTTTCACCAACCAGAGCAGCTCCTTGCCAGGAGAGTTTGGCCAACTTTCCGAGCACTAGGCTTGTGCACAAGTATCATACTGGGCACAGGAACAACTGGCAAGCCTGGAATCTCAATATTTGAGCTCTCTTTTGTCTCTTGTTCATGGTGCTCTGGACTGAACACACACACTAGGAGAATCGCTGACAATGCCACTGTCCCTCCTGCCATTTGCTGTGAGTCCACACGTGAAAATCCCTTAAAAGCAGTTGCTCTGGAAACCCCACCCAGCACTGCAGAGGAGAGCATGGCCAGAGTGGCCAGGAACTCGATCCAAAAGGAGGAATACACAGTACAACCCTGAGCCTCACAGCACCCACTGTGCATGGGAACCCATGTCAAACCCCTACAAAGTGAGGGGGGGAACTCAGGCATCCTGGAGAGAAAAAGGAAAACTGAGACCCAACAGCACAGACATCCAAATTCTCTAACAGGGCATTGCTATGAGTCTTTAAATCCCTCCTCTTCCTGGGACTTGGGAAATTTAAACTAAAATTGCAGAGGCAGCTCTGTTCCCTCTGAACTCTAATCTGAAAACATCCCTTGGAAAATACCTGTCCACTGCTATAGGTACCCACGGGAATTGCTCTCTGTGCTAGTTTTGGCTGGGTTAGAGTTAATTTTTTTCACAGTAGGTGGTACAGGGCTGTGATTTGGATTCGTGCTGGAAAGGGTTGATAAAAGAGGGATGTTTTCGTTACTGCTGAACAGGGCTTACCCAGAGCCAAGGCCTTTTTGCTTTGCCCTCAGAGAGCAAGCTGACCATGCATGGGAAGCTGGGAGGGGACACAGCCAGGACAGCTGACCCCAGGTGACCCCAGGGACATCCCGGACCATGTGGTGTCACACTCAGTCCATAAAGGAGGAGGAAGCAGGGGTTGTTTGGAGTGATGGCATTTATCTTCCCTGCTTTCCTGGGCAAGGCTGAGCACCTGCCTGCCCACGGTAAGCGGGGAACGGATTCCCTGACTTGTTTTGCTTTGTGTGGTTTTTGCTTTACTTATTAAACTCTTTATCTCAACCCATGAGTTTTCTCACTTCTACTCTTCCAATTCTCACCCCCACCCCACGCCGGGGGTGGGCGAGCGGCTGCGTGGGGCTGAGCTCCCATCTGGGATACAACCACCGCATTCCTGCTGAAATACACTCACGGCATGGATCTCGAGCCGTCCTCCACAACAGCTCCCAGCAGACAGGAGAGAAGCTGGAAATACATCCCAGAGGATTCACACCAACATCTCCTGAACCCTCTGAGGGAAGCCACACTGGGCTGTTTCAGGAGGGGCATCTCTCACCATTACACAGCTGTACAACCAAAGCAGCAGCCTAAAAGCCATAAAAAAGCAGTTGCAGCCATTGCTGCTCAGTGTGAGCACCCCCAGGCTCTGGGCTGGAGTGATCTTTGTGTTTGTGTGCTCAGTGTAGGGTGATGTGTACAGGGAAGTAAATTGTCTGGGCAGCTTCAAGCCATTCTTCAGAGGGGTCAGTAATGTGCATGTAAACATCCTCAGAGCAAGAAACAACTAATGCAAGCAATTTAAACCCTGAGATAGGAGAGCAGGCAGCAGCACACCATCCTCCAGGGCTGTTAAAACAAAGGAAAACCAAAACAGAAAAAAAGAAAAAAAATCACAGAGACTGCCACTGTATTACACACAGTACAGATGAGGCAGATGGACAGTAGAAAGTCAAGCACATAGATGTATTACTTCTCTTAGTCCCAGATAAATTTACACACAAAAGCATCTGTGAGCTGGGTTAAGCTAACACTGTCAAGGCCCCAGGGTGGTAATTTGTAAACTTTAAATTAAGCAAGAGGGAAAACTGTGGGAAACATCAGTTATTCAAACCTCTCTGAACTGCAGTGTGGGGTTGCAGAGGTACACGGAGTTGTGGATCCTAAAGTCCTGGGGAACAGGCTCTGTACAGCTCTGTCTTGGAGACTTAGAAGGATCAACACTTGTTCATGTTGGCATCGACAAAGTGCAATGAGGACGGTGCAGGGTGAGTCACTGTCAGCTCCTCTGCCTGCTCATGGTTTCTGCCTCATACAGCTAACACCACATGAGATTCACACAGGACAAACACAACATGAACCTCTGTTGGAGCAACATAAACCCCCCAAGTGGCTTTCAGAATCCTGAAGGGTAGACACAGCTCCAGGTCATGGCAGACATTCTGCATTCTGGAGCTTTCTTTGGGCAGAGAAGTTACCTTAGTTCATCCAACACTGGAATCCCCCATTAAATTTAGTTCAACTTGGGTAAATGTTAGGAGGTTAGAATATTTCTAACTGTATCCATTGCAAGCAAACACACAATGCTTACACTGGTTTTGCAGGTTGCTATTAAAACACCGTAACTGAAAGTCTGCTGTGAGTCACTGACAAGTTCTGTCAACATTATCTAAACATTAATTTTGAAGTGACTCTCAGGGCCAGAAAAGGACTATCAGTGTCTTTGCCTCGGTGACCTTGCCAGCCCTCACCATCCACCCAGCGCTGGAGGGAAGGTGCAGCTGCAGCAGCCTGATCAGCATCTTATTTCTGGTTAAGAACCACACTTTCAAGACCAACCTAATTTCAGCAGACTACCAAAAAACAGTCAGTGTGAACGATAAAACATTTGCCTTCCCCCTCCTCGAGTGCAGTTTTTCTCTCATGCCATCACTATCAGCAGAGCTGTGTGTAAGGTTGCGGGCACGATGCCACCACGGGCAGAGGGAAGATGTGCACATATGTCCTCAAAGTCCCTCTCACTGGGAAAATGGGCAGGCTGCTGACATTGATGTGATCTTGGAAGCTCTTTTCCTTCTTTCTTGCTTTTTTTCTCCCTTTCCTCTTTGTAAAAGATGTCTGAGCTCTAGAAATCCAGACACAGCATACAGGGACCAGAATGTTGCTTTTTTTAGTGGTTTCCTTCAGGGATGCTGCATGGGATTTGACTCAATTATGCAAATTACATAACTTGATGATACTCCTTCAACAAATGCTCTAGACTGTGATATCAGAGCAATCTGCAAAACACAGCAAGTTTCCTAGGACTGACTTTTGCTTTAACTCTTAAACAAGCATCCCATTTATGGGGAGCTATGTCGTATGTGTAATGCTGTATTTCATCTCAATTTCCACTCTTATCCTAATTTCTCATTAATTCTAACTGCATACTAGGAGGCAGAACATTTTTGTCCAAACCCTTCACCATATCCCTGCTTATGTGCATTTTATCTGTGGAATGCAGTGACCATTGTTTGAACACTGCAGCTGCCAATTCTGCATGGTTAGGGTAAATTGACATTACGGATCTGGATTTCTACCCCTATAAAAGAGGTCAGCAGTTTTCATTCTTGCTCTGCGTTAGCTTCCCACTTTGCAGAAATATTGTTTTTTTCAAATGGTCAATTGTAAACAACATATAAAAAGTACATTTTAAAGCGTGAAGGCATCATTATGATCATCTAGTCAGGCTATGTAAGTGCACCAGCCATTGAATTCCATCCATTAACTCCTACAACAAGCCCATCAACAAGCCCGTAAGTTCTATTTCAGCTCAAGCACATTTTCTTTTCCTTAAGAACTGGAAGTTGTTTACCATTAAGGAGTGATTACTTCTCTAGCAATATCTTAAACCGTTCTCCTGCCTGTTTCCAGCCTTCATTTTTTAAAAACTGAAAATGAACTAAAGTAGAAAGGCATATTAAGCAATACATTGAAAATGGATTTAGACAGATTGCTGTAAATAAGCCCCTTCTGTTGTCTACCATGCTGTTACTTAACGCGCCGCCAAAGCAATTGATCAGCGTTCAAACACCAAATGCACAAAAATGGAATTTTAATTTTTTGTTTAATCACTATTTAGTGTGCCTGGTTCCAGCCAAAAAAAAAAGAAGTGCGGATGGAGACACGAGCCAAGAGTTTTCTACACAAGAGGAAAAAAGATTTGCTGAAGCATATACATTAACCACAATGCTGCACAGATCTCAAACCCTGTTCAAGCATTTGTTTTGCTGATTTATTATTTTCTTTCAAACCAAGCAGCTATGATCAGACCCATGATCTTTGGGGACTTTGTCAGAGAGCATCTGCTCCACCCTAGATCTCTTCATTTACCCCAGCACCTCAGCAAGTCTATTTTGCACTTATATCCTACAACAAGATGTCAAAGATGCCAAAACTATTCAAGAAAAGCAACAGGGAAAGGGAGAGCAAATAGGAACCATTCCTCTATTTATTAAAGGAATTTTGCAACCTGAGATGAACTCAGTGGAACACTCAAGAGTACACACTAGGGTTCAACCCAGTTGTCACATTCTGTGACATGGCCAAGCAGAAATAGAAAACATCTATAGGCAGGTTCTTTCCAGTCCTCCAAAACCTACAGTACCTGAGGTGTTTCAGGAAGCAAAATGAGAGGGAAGCCAGGTTTAGCAGAAACCAGGAGGAATCCTCCCTCTCACTGCAGTGAGCAGCCCAGGTTTTAATGATCGTGGGACCATCCAGGCTAAATGTATGTAACCCTTTCATAACTAAATAGGTAGCAAAATGCTACTGCACCATGAAGAAATGCAATTCCTTTCTTGGTTTGTCAGAGCTCTATTAGCATGTGTTGAACAACAAACTGGTACAGCATTTGTGCAGCACAAACAGCCTCCATCCTTTGTGCTGGCAGGACAGCAGCTGAGACTTTCAGATGAGCTAATGAAAAATAAAAATATCACCAACATCAGCTGGAGGCTGCTCCTGGGTCAGCAAGCTGAGCGTAACCTCAGTCAATCAAAGCTCCTCATTTACTGGAACAGGAGGTAGTACACTACTAGAAAAAAAAGCTGCTAAAAGCCTGTTGTGTGATCTACCCAAGTGTTTTCAGAAGGTTAATTTTTGAAGCTATTTCAGTCCATAAAAAATTTAAAAGGTACATTAACATAATCCATATCTTCAACATTTCAGGAACTATTAAAAGACAAAGCAGTACTAAATGGCACCACATCATGCAGAATTTTTAACTGCTTTCAAAGACAAAAAAGCCAAGCTTATCTTCACATCTTGTTGGGACTCAGACCCAAGCAACAGGTTTGAACCAGACCTGAAAGTTTCCCACATTATGCAGCACCTGGCCATCATTTTCTTTCCCACCTGTAACACCAGGAATACTGAAATTCAGATTCATGCTTTGTTTTTGAGGAAGCCACGCTTTGGAGTATGGAAATATCCTGCCTGATTCCTTCAGAAGTAGAGCCCCAGGCACTGTGGGCACCCTTAGATCAGTCCTTACCCCGTGTCAGAGAATGGAACCACAGCTGGACCAGAACCAGCTGAAGGGATCAGTGCAGACAGGCACAAAGCAGAGCTGAATGCCCAGGGATGCTTGGGAACTCTACAGCTATTAAAGAAATATGTTCCTTGCAGAATGCAGAATGCCAGCTCCTTGGTGGATGGGACAGCCTGCTGCTTTTAGCTGACTCTGCTTTTCAGTGCAGAAAGCTTTGTGTATCAAGTGCTAGAACAGTATTTGTTTGAATTGAAACTCCCCTCATCCCTTTAAATTCCTTCAGTTATCAAGTTTTATTCAACACCAATTGCTGAAAACCCCTTAGCACAAAAGAAATATTTCATCTAGCAAAAAGTCCTGGTTCATCAGTGCATTAAAGTCTGCAGACATCAGCTGAGGAGTGATTTGACATCCAGCTTAGTCATCTATCTCTACAAAACACCTCACACTTTGTTCTTTGCTTACCTTTAGATATAATATTATGGTTTTGTGATGTTTTCTCTTCTGAACTTACTGTTTAACTAATTCACTCCAGGCCTGCAGAGGCACCGCACCTTCCAAGGTCAGCACAGAGCACCAAGCAGCGAGTTCTTCCCTGAATTTAAGCACATCTTGTGATAGCACAGCACTTTCAGTCTCAGACTTTCCTTTCAGCTGTTAAAACCCCAGCTGGCCTAGTTTTAGAATTCATTTGCCCACAACAGCATTCTCGTCTTTTCTGTTCACTAAAACGTTTACAGCCCTTTCCATCTACAGAACTGCTCCACCTCCCACTCGGAGCCTGTCTCGGGAATCTGCTGAACACGGCGGAATAAGCTCCTGCAGGCATTTAGCTGGGCTAAACCACCCTGTTTTCCCCTCAAGCAATAAAAACATTTCTTTGACCTTGCTCTAAGATACAGCAACACTTTGTAAAATTCCCACGGAGTACATCACGCCCTGGGCTCCCCTCTGGTTGAGATGGAGACAATCCATTACTCACCTTGCCTGAAGTACAACAGCCAGGAGGGGCTCGGACAACAAACACACAAAATGAAGATATAGACGAAAGTAATCTCTGAACTGCCGCTCCAAATGAGATTTCCCACCCTTCCCACCTTCCCTTTTTGCTTTACAGCTTGCTGGAAACTTAAAACTTAGATGAGGTCTCCCAAGGAACTAGGGTACATTTATTGTTTTATTTCACGTCCTTGAGCTGGTTTTGGACTGCAACTCCTGGCAGAAGAAATGCACTTTGTTTTCCACAGAATCTAATGCTAGCTGAAGCTGTCTTAAACACAACCTTACATTCACAGAAAGAGGGAGAAGGCTGGTTTGGAGATCAGTTTGAGAAGTGACCATTTGAAGCAGAGACCCACACTCCATTTAACACATCTGACCAGCCCACAAGATGTAGTGGCTTCCTGTAAGGACACACTTTGGAGCACTGTTTCTGAAATCCAACTTTCTGGTAAGACTTACAGATTATGTTGCATATGCAGAAATACTTGAATAGTCTGCATTAAGATTTAATAAAAATGCAGGATACAAAAGCTAATAATTCCATCTTTTTGGTGAATTCCCCGTACTTGAGCTATAAACTCTAGATCAGATTATAGGAATGTTAAGCCAATCAAGGACTGCTCAGATGAACACAACTTCCAAATATTTTATACACAAGCACAGAATCAAACCCTGTATCATACTAGCAGAAATCTCATTAAAAATACATCACAATGAGCATCCTGAATATCCTCAACACAGAAATACTACACAGAGCTGAAATTCCCAGCACAAAACCACTACAAGATGACAACTCAGGTGGTGCTGCATGTAGGTGGACCCGGCAAACATGTGACTGGAAATTTGACTTAGTTCAGTTTACAGAAAAAAACGTACAGCATTTATAACTATTTGAATAATGAAATAAACTATGGCAATTTGTGCCCTTCATACGAAGGAATCCCCCTGACTAGGTACCAGGTCCTTGGGAAACCCTGGTATA
>VZTX01006326.1:53647-82550 GCA_013400915.1 Pardalotus punctatus | reverse complement strand
AAAAAAAAAAAAAAATCAAACAAACAAAGGAGAAGGCTGCTAATGCTCCAATAATCTCTGAAGTGACGACAGGACAAAATCTACCTGCTAGACATGCAAAGGAAGAATTCTAAGTACTTTCCATACAGACAGACATTTCAAGAGAAAAACACCTCGTTTTGGGGCTTACCAATGCCAAGTATACGATTTTCTACTACATATAAAATGGAATTTTAATTTTTTGTTTAATCACTATTTAGTGTGCCTGGCTCCAGCCAAAAAAAAAAAAAAAAAAAAAAGCCCTGCACTTTGTGATAAAGGCACAAGCAACACTGCACTAGAACATGTTTTCTGAGGTAAGATGAGCAAGGCAGTTTGAAAGCTTGCCAACAGTTATAGTTCATAATAGTAAACAGAAATGCTCAGGATTTTGCCCAAAAAAGCAGGCAGAGCACCATAAGGCATCCATAAGCCTGACAGAGCTGCTGCAGTCTGCAACAGCTGACAGTGTAGATCAGATATTTACCTTTCCTCATGGAAACTGGGCTGCTGCCAAACTTACACAAACAAAATTCAAGGGCACATTATGGAAGGTCTGATGCCTGGTGAGGGGCAAAGATTTGTCAGCATGCAGAGTACAGTGGCTTCAGAAAGGTTAATACTGCTCTTCTGAAATCTCCAAAAAAGTTAAAAAAAGACCTAACATTCAGTGCTATGGAAAAATATATTCAATCCATACAAAACCTACGTGACAGATATGACTCAAAACACTGGAATAAGAACCATAGCTGCCACTTTGTTGTGTGCCAGGTACCAAGAATGCGTTTTATGTCAGCAGACACAGTGCTTCCCACAGCAAGTTTCATATCATGCTTAGAAACTGCTTCTTCCCTGATGAATTTTGAAAGTTACTAGGGGGAAAAAAAAAAAAAAAATAAAAAAATCAAATCTATATTTTAGGGTTTTTTTCCTTGAGCCTTTACCCATCATTAGGAGTTGCACATAAAATTAATGAAATCTCTCCAACCAGGTATTTGAAAAGTCAGACCCAAAAGCAGAGGATGTCGGAACATGTACCAGGAGCATTCAGCAGTGCAGGGAATGATCCCCAGACATGCTGTGCCAGCTCACCTTGCTCAGCAGACCATGACTGCAGTTTAACCCTAAACTGTCGCTGGAAATGCAGACAGGTGACACAATAAATACCCAGCCAAAAGGATTTTAGGGAGAACTTAACCCTTCAAGAGGCCTGCAGATCTTTTCAGAGTATAATCTTTCCCCATTCAACTCCTGCTATCAGGAATAATTATCCTGCCTACATAATACTGACACATATCTTGAACCAAATAGTTCCCACTAACTCCAATAAAGCAAAAAAGAATCACAAGCATTTTCTATTTTATTTTCCATACTCTTCAGGCAGTACCTTGAGTGCTGACACTGCTGACACTTGCCTTGCAGACACTGGGAAATCAACAACCACTGTGACAGCTTTAGTTTAGGGGAAAAAAATAAAATCATTGTTTTCAATAAATTTTTACTTCAGGTGGTGCTCCAAAACAGGTTTGTTGCCTGATTCCCACCAACAGCATCAGTCTCAGCACAGTTTTTTCTTAGCAGCAATGCAGCAAAACCATGGTTTTCTGGTTTTCAGCAACAGAATACCCCTATTTCCCTTTTAGCTCTTTTAAAGATTTTAAACTAAATTCTTTACCAACTTCTTGGCACATTTGATGCTTCTTGACAGTGTTACATTAAACTGAAAACATCAGCACAAAAAAGCAACATTTAACAGGCCTCTTCTTCTTCCCAAGGAGCTATTTAACTGTTGCTCAGACAACTGAGTATGCTGCACCCAACAAATGCACAATAATCCCAAATTCAGTCACCAGCCTCTTCTAGGAAACCAAGTCACCACAGATGGGTGGCAGAAGTGATTTGGATATCACACACATCACACGATTACAGACTGAAATCCCACCAGGAACCGCGTGGGGAAGGTTATCCCATGGACAAGTTCTGGGCACCTTAAAAATAACTTGCATTTACAGTAACATTGAGAGGCTTCTCAGCAGTTAAAAGCTGATGTACCAAGCACATGTACCCAGCAAAAGAGAGCGTCTACCACCCTTTCCCCACTCCTCCCTCCCCAGGGAAAGCACTGGCAGAGCTCCCTGCAGCTCCTGCTCCTGGGTACCGTCTGTGCATCATCTCATCACACTTCCCAAGTTTGATACTCCTCTCCCGAGCAAGCTGCTCAAGAGGCTTCACTCTACCCCTTTCAAACACAGCATGAAATTGTGACTATCACACGTCTTTATGTCATCCTGAGAATTTTAGGTGGGGTGAGGGTGACCCAAGGCCAGGAAAGGATCAAGTAATCCACAATGGAATTCTGAATCTAGAGGCTAGACCCTGTGTAGGGGCACTGGTCTCTTCTAGAGATGCCCTCTAGTAGTGACCACTGAGTCTGGTTTGGGTGCAAAAGGGGAAAATAGAGGCTGGAAAAATAAATTGGTTGGGTCTGAGAAGAAGCTGGTTGACAGTGTTGGGCTGCCTGTGGAAGACAGATAATATTTCCGATAACTGAAAGATGCTGAGCACTTCTGGGGAAGTGAGGAAGAGCAGGGTTGGGGATGCAGATACCAAAACATTGTAGACATCTAAAAGGTGACAAATCACTTTTGGATGTCATCTTCAAAGTGACTAACAGCTGCTAACTACAACAGTGTCAGGATTAAAAAGGAAGAAACAGGCAGCTTCTTTGCAGGAGAGGTAGCAACCGGAAAGAGAGGTGTCACTCAGCGATGTAAAACTGAGCATACTGAGTCTTGTTGTTGTTAATATCCAAATTGGAATTCACTCAAATCTAATAAGAACTTACACATTCTGATGCAAACATTCAGGTCAGGTGTCAAAACAATCTTTGCCAGAATCTTTCTAGACCCCATAAAAATTATCTATCGATTTCAATGCTGGAATGGAAAACAGGCTTGTTAAATCTGCTGATGTTGCTAACAGGAGAATGGGATTAAAATTCAAAAGCAGTCCTGACCACAGAAAAGAGCATCAAAAATTTAGAATACAATTCAAAGGGTAAAAAAGGCATTAACTGTACAAATGTGAGACTTCAATGATTTTTTATGCAGCTGTTCAGCAGCTGTTCTATCATCATGACTCTATGGAACTCTGTCCTGCTGTTTGGAAAAAAACTAATTTCATCCTGAGATATTTACAAAAATATCACACACAGAAAAATGCAAAATAATGGATGCTGACAAGGGCAGAGATGACTGGGCAGAAAAGGAAGGGCACGCATTACAAACAGCCCTCACACTTTTACACAATGCTACATGACATTAAAAGTACCACATGTGTAATTATGGAAGAGGCTTTCCAACTACATGAGAAATTAATATATTCCATCTTGGGCTAAGAAGCAATTAGACTCTGAGGAGTCTCATTTCACCACAAGGATCTTAAGGGAGGTCTTTCCCTTGAGAATACACTGAAAACACTGAATTCCAGAAATTTTCAGTGTCCACTTCCTGGATAGGGTTATGGCAGCCAAACATCTTCATGAGCATCCCTCAGGCATCATATTAAAATATACCAAAATATTTTCTATTTTCCTAGATCTATGCTAGCTCCTATAGCACAGTAGAACTAAATTCCAAATAAGCTGAATTATTTAGAGCATTTACTGTCCTTCAGGGTCATTACAAGAGTGTAGAAGTTAGCCTTATGATAAAATATAAATTCTCTTCTCTACGGCATAGTCTGACCTCGCTATAATGAAGCTCCCTGGGACTGAGAAAAATTGCTGTGCAGCAGGACATTCTCTGAAATACAGTTTTTGTAGCTTCTCCTACCAGAATAAAGAAGTACCCAATTTGACTCGAACGCGTTGTATCTGGTATTTTTATGAGTCTTGCTTCATATCGAAAGAATACTGCTTAAGCATCGAAAAAAAAAGAGAAAAAAAATCAATAAAGAAATAAAATGCATGGTTATACATGAGATGCAGCAGAGAATGACAGCTCCAAACTCCTTAGATTTGCTTAGGTGTTTGTTCTACCAAGTCTCATTAAACAGGAAAAAAGAATTAAGTTCCCACTGCTGGGACTGTTTCCGAGCGGGCAGGCTATTAGCAGGTCGTGTTAGAAAGCGCCTGACTAATTCATTGTATGCTCATCTCTCTCGAGTCCTCTGAAAATTTATGGTGTAACACCTCATGGCAAAAACAGTGCTGGCAAAACAGGGCTGCTGCTCAGCTCACACAGGGAGCTCCATTTCACCTCTTTGGAGGAATTCTGAAGGTGAATCTCTGTTCAGCCTTGTACAGAGTAGCATAAACTATTTTAAAGCCTCCTTTTAATGGGAACAGGGAGTGAGACATAACTTGTATCCTAGATTTTGTGTGTTTCCAGAACTCAAGGACAGTGGTTCTGGGAGTATTCAGGCAATGCTCTGATGTTCCTTTTCAGAGCCATGTTCGCTGGCTTTCAGCACAGACAAGGATGACTCTGCTGAAAGGGGTTATGGTTACGGCTGTTCTGCACAATGTGAACAAAATACAAAGGGCCACAGCCTCTAGAGAATGATGTCCTACAGAAAAGCAATGGGAAGATCATGGGTGTAACACACAGCATTTTAAAGAGGCTTTCAGAACAGCCTTTGTGACATTGGCAATTTTTTCCCTCCCTGAAGCAGCACAGATGTTTTGAAAATGGAGCACTCCAAGCCTTAAGCAGCATTTCCAGCTGTGGTGTGCAGAGAGGACAGGCTCGCTCTGCTCTGATGTTTGTCTGCACTCACAGGTAACATCAGTCAGACTTCCTGAATTCTGTGACGTGGTTAATTGCAATCAAACAGAACTGCTTTAACAAAAACTTCATCTACTTCAAGCTCTGTGGGTTTTAAACGCTCTGTCAGACTTGCACATCTGTTGACTGGGGAAGTGACCTTGAAGGAGAGTAAGTAGGTTGAAGAAACTGCCAGGAACAGAGAGATGCAATTAGCGATGATGAACTGGTCTTATTACCATAGAAGACTGAAGTTCAAGTCTTGATCTGTGTCGTAAGTGAAGAATCAATCTGATTAATTTTGCCAATAGCCATTCTTCGGAAACCATTTTTCATTACTGCCCAAGAAAGAGCTCTGACCTGAGGAGTGACAGCATTAACAAGAGCATTTTGGGGCAGCCAACACTACCTGAGACCTGCTGCCCTTCAGCCCCGTGCTCTGACCACAGAAAGCTTTTGCTCATGACAACAGCCTGTTTCACACACACTCCATGCAAAGACTCTTAAAAGCCCTGCCAATGCTGGAGTACTACTAGATAATAATTCCAGACTAAGATAATGGGTATGTGGGTTCCTCCCTCTCTTCCTGCAAGTCAAAAAATAGTTTTCCATTCAAGGATGATTTTGAAGGAACTATACCACATATACAGATGTAGCAACACAGCCTATCACAAGTTTTTATCAAAAGTGACAAGCTCAAAGCATGAACATTATAACATCTTAAAACCTTTCAGCATAAAAGAACAGCTAAAAAGTCCGGAATGACTTTGCTCAGGAGATGGACATTGTGTGTGCTCCAGATGACCTTACTAATAATCACTCAAGCTTCAAATCTGCTACTAAAGTCTCCGTTGTAAGCAATTATTTGCCTCTGTGCAAAAATGTTCATTTCATGCTCTGTAAACACATCTCCTCGTGAAAGACCAGCCTGCCCATAAAGATTGCTTCTGACAGCCTGCTGACCATCTCCTGCAGCAAGTGCCTGGAGCATCTTTTGGAGGCAGAAACATCTGTTCTCCCCTCCCAGAGAAGAGAACATGTTTACAGGTGAGCCATGGACAGTGACCTCGACAAAAGGCAGCTGGAGAGTGCTGGCACTTAAGTAAGACAGAGTAACTTGGCACTGTAAAATTAAAGAGAGCAGCAACTGCTTTCAAGTAGCTGTAATAATTTGTCATAGCATTTAATCAACTAACCTCTCGTGGAAAACATCTCTGCAGTGCTGCTCTCAAGGTAAGGATTCATGGATGAGGCAGGCTGTGGTAAGAAAGATGGCTTTTAAAGTGAAAGTGGAACTGCAACAGGAAGGGTGGCTGTCAAGCTTCAGGCAAAAAAGCACCACGCTGGTTACCAAAACTAGTAGTAATAAGTAGGCAGATTATTTAGCCCAAACCACAGTGAGCCACAACTCATCCTGTGAGCAGTCTCTCCCCATGAGATCATGAAATATGATGCTACATGGTAAGTGTTTTTTGCCCAAGAACATTAGTCTGAATCCCAAATCCATTACATACAGTGCTAATTTTGGGTGTCAGCACATGCAAAACCACTGGGAGACAAGCTACATATTTGTAAGTAATATTAAAGAAAAAAAAAAAAAAAAAAAAAAAAAAAAGGAACTGCCTTCCCAAAATGCAAGCAAAATGCTAGATGTGGAAGTTACCACCTTTGCTAGAAAGTCAAGAGAATCATAAATATGCCAGACATTTAATGCACGGAAACAAGTCAACTTTGAATAATTTTATGCTATTAAGAGATGCACACTGAATATGGACACAAATCACTTCATAATTCATATCCAACACATACTAAAAGTCAGCCTTGGTATTTCACAGCAAGCTGCCAAGCAGAGTGGTCTTTCAGATGCATCTAAATTCACTTCACCATGCAGACAGAGCAATGAAACACTTTCACCCCTCCTCAGTAACTACCTCAGAGAGAAGTGCCACTTCTCTCTCAGTACCTCTTCACAGATGACTTCAACCAGACCTATTTTCCCATGCCTCATGTTATAAAACACTCTAGAGGCCACACATAAAGTGAACTAGTCTTTTTTATTTCTAAGAACATCTTGAAGTTAGCAGAGACTTCAAGATTTAAGTGTCCATATGATGCTCCCAGATTAGGAAATATTTATGTATTTCCATAAATTTATCACTGTGCAAAGAGGCAAGACAAGTTCACCATCCCAAAAAGCATAAGCCAGAATGGTTGGCTATTATGAATTCTAAAAGCAAAAAGCTCAGATAAATGTCAATGTTTCAGTAATCCCATTTAGGACAGCTGCTCAGAAGAGCCTACATAGGACTGGATTTTCACAAATTACATTAAGAGGAGGGAGGACCATAACACTTACTGTAATGACGAGATGTCAATCTTGCCAAAAAGTAAAAAGTAAGATTCTTAATACATGCAATTTAGTGGAATTAGTTTCCAATTCGCATAACAAAACAAAAATCAAGGCTACTCTGTACTTTCAAGTAAAGCTAATCTTAGACTGATAAATCCTGACACTTTTGTCCATGGCCTGAAGTAAATCCTTGCAAATTCTTTGAAGAGGTGAGACCAACAATCTTTCTGCTCTACACAGCTGAGCCAAACCAGTTTGCTGAATTACACTGCTATTCTACACCCATCATCTTTGGAAGCAAAGCTCAGTTTAAAGGCTTTTTTCTTGTCTCAAATCCAGCTTATCTCATCAATCTGGTTGCAGTAAGTCCCCATCCAGGGCTGTCCCAGTGCAATGGAGGGGAAAGTAAGCTGGGAAATGGGGGCAAGATCATCAAATTGCCTCTATTACTGAGACAACCCCTGCCAAAGCCCCCCTTAACATGCCCTGGTTACTGGATCGTTCTTTTTCAGGCAGGAGAGCACATTCAGGCAATTCATTTACTGTTATTCCTGCCATCTCTACCACTCTGAAAGTCAAATTCACACTTTCATACTTCCTCATACAGGAACATGTATCAATCTCCACCTCCCCTTAACTTTCACAGGCTTGTCAAACCAAAGAGGTTAAAAACCTTTTAAAGCAGAAAGCTGCTCCTGTAAAAACAGAAGGGAAACCTCAGTGCAAGCCTTAAAGGGATCAATAAATAATTATTAGTAGGTGGGAAATTCCACACATTTCTTTCTGCTTAGTACACTTATTTTAACATCTCCAAACAGTTGAATCTAATTAGTTGCTGCTATTTAGCCACCTTTCCTATAAAAAACTTTGAACAGGCACTTGCTTTAGTTTCCAGAACTGTATCAAGCCTGTGCTAACATTTTAATCTCAGTGACAGCGAAAGAAGAGCCTGATTAAACAACTCCACAGTAACACAGTTCTATTTAATCTTCTTTGCAAGCTTCAGAAAGATCATTGCATGAAAAAAACAAAACAAAACCCAAAAAACCCAAAAACAACCCAATGTTCGTGTAGTTATAAAAGCCTTCATCACTTAATCCTCTATCCTCTGTAAGAACTCTCCTGACCGTCTGGAACACTTTCTGTAGCAGCTCTCACTGCAGGAAGCTGAACATTTCCTCCCAGAGGGGGAAAGCATGAAGAAACTACAGAACATGATGGGTGACATGGGAAAAATCAAATACTTTAACCTCCAAAATTCCCTTAAATGCATTTTAAAAAAGCAGTAGTTGTTTCAAACAAGCCAAGGTATTTCACTTAGACCACAGAGATGAGAAACCACCTCAAATTCCTTCAAGTTAAATAGAAGCCAACTTTCTGCTACCTTCCATCAAAGGTAGGATCATTTTCTTTTCCTTAAGAAGATGCAAGCCAGAGTTCATAGCTTTTATGGATTTCAGAGTATTTAGATCAATCTTCTGAGAGCTGCATAAAAATACTGTGTGCTTTTGATTGATGTTTCAGAAAATGAACTGTGGCTTCTCTTTTAATCAGAAATGTGAGGGATTCGGACTCCGTACACAGTAAAGAAAAGGGACCTCTGAGCATAAGTGTGTTCAGACAGCTGCAGCTGAGGGGCATGTACTATCTTTGAGATTTTTTTCTGATGAAGTCATGGCAAGAAACCAGAGCAAGCTCTAGAGACAATGTAAATATCCTGGGTGACTGGAGGAAAAAACTTCTTTGTGGCTCAGGTGAACAACCACTAAGAAAATATTCATACTATGAACATCAACCTTCAATGTATAAACTTTCTTAGTAGTATTTTGTAAGCCAAGAAAAGATGTCCAACTCAACACATGCAACCAGTGGCTCTGGACTCTGAACGCAGCAGAAGTTCTCCTCCTTGCCAAGGATTTTATATATACATTCTCTGATTTTCCAGAGTCACCACACAACTGGAGAGTATCAAACCAAACCTCTGCCTGAATGTTTCATTTGTTATAGCATGTCAATACAAAGACCCGTTTTACGCTCCTGTACAAACAGAATCAGACATGAAAACTTCTCCTCTTTGCCAGGCACCATTGAGAGCCTTTGTTCAGCTGCACAAGAATTCAGTGTAAACAGTCCATACTTAAAAATCAGCGTGCAGCAGTGAAATGTTCACCATCTCCGAGCATGGAGAGATTTGCTGGGGGGATTATATCTAAGCAGTTTTAAACACTAATGTGAAATAGCAAAATCCAAATCATTAGACCTGCATTTGCCGGGCTTGGCTCCTGCTCAGGGCACTGTGCCATGTCCCTCCCCACCAAGCATGCAGGTCCCTGCTCAAGCACTTACCCATTGATGCCTCCAGCCCTAATCTGCTCCTGGAATTGCTCCCCAGTGCCAGGCAGACTCCAGGGATTCCAATGAGCACAAGATGGCTTATATTTAACCAGACCAAAGCTGGAGCAAGGAGATTCCCTTTGGTCACCCTGTGTGGTACAAACTGGATCCATCAGTAACCTTTTATACATATAATAAGTACATAACTTGTTCTGAAATACCTATTACCAAAACAGTTCTCACACATACACACACACAAATAACACTTCAGCAATCCCCATTTTCCTTTAAAACTCTATAAAGATTTTTGGCAAGACTCCCAACAAAATTTCAAGCGATCAGGACCACCTTTACTCGGTGAACTGCTAACATATGAACAAGCCCTATCAGATGTAGTGCCTCTTTGGCACATCCCTGCCTGAAGAGGTATTTCTACTACCCAGTTTTCAGCCTGCAGCCTTTACTCACTCAGCCTATCCCTTCAGGACATCTCCTTCCTCTCCTGTGTTGACCTGAGAGCTCACAGTGCTGCATACGGAATCACATGTTAATGAGGTGTCTACAGCAAAGCACAGATATTTTCCCACTCTCTCTCAGGTTATGGAAAAATGAATGTGAGTGGTTTATGCAGTGATGAATGAAGATGTCTGAATTTCACAAGTCAAGGACATCAGATGCAATTCCCATGTCAATATTCATATGGTCCCTCTACCCCCACAAAGCCACACATCTGATATGCAAGCAACATTTTGTATCCCATATATCTGTGAAGATGTCCTTCTGGGTGATTCAAAGGATTCAAAGCTATTCAGAAAAAACAAGCACAAAAAAAATTTTTACTTAAAGCTATTTACTTTAATCTTGAACAGAATAACTGAACTATCAAAAAAGTTTCTGTAGCAGAGGGCCATGCCATACTCACTGATGCACATAACAACCTTTCCACATGTTTTAATAAATACTTCCATTTTTTAAAAAAATTTCTTTTTTATGCCTTAATGCTCAATAGTTGTACACCTGTTACAAATTTCAGGTCAGCATTTAGTTATATGCCAAAGTACCTTTTCAAGCGTCCACCTTCCAGTATTAACAATAGAGACCCAGTAAATAACACACCGTGCAAGACCATCTGTGGCAATATTTGTTCCAGTCTCCACGTGTGTCTTGACTAACATCTGTGCCCGCCTCACAAAATAATGTTTTCAGCTAGCAAATCCCCCTGAGAAAGGCAGAAAGTAAATTTTGTTGATTCAGACACTGAACATTTAATTCCTAAAACTTTATTTTCAACATTTCCTCGGCATACAGTGCATGTAATATTTAGAGCTGCTGGCTTCCAGGAGACATTTGTCAGAGCCCATTTAGAAGCGATAACGTCTAAAACATCTGCAGCTGGTTATAATGCATCAGGAAAATAAAGTTGTCTGGCCTTAGTACCATGCCAGTGTTTAAAGGAAAAAAAAAAAAAAAAATCAAAACCATATGTCTGCTCTTAGTTTAGTCTCAAGTGATCTATATTTTATAAGGTAAGTTACCATTAATTTTTAAACTCCTATGAATTGAATTCGACTAATTGGACTTCTTGGGTTTTTATAAAAATGCTTTAAAAAAACAACCCCTTAAAATTCCCCAAATCCAGCTGGTTTTGATTGTATCAGTCAAACATCCATAATCTTTCTGGTAAGAGGAGTAAGCTCCAGAAGTTATCATAAAAGTGCCATGGCTAAAATATCTCCCTTGGCTTCTCCCCCAGAAATAAGTTTCCTGCAATTGTTTTATTCAGTTTATCACCATTATGGGTGCATGAAACGACATCCCTTCCCAAGTAATTTACATTGGGGGTTTAAAATTTAAGCTTCATCTCAAATAAATAGTTGCTTACTGCTTCAAGCAAAGTACATGAGAGCAAGGATTTTAAATTAGTCAGAAACTCAGTTTTGACCCAGGTCTTCCATTCCCTCTGAATGAAAGCTATTCAAACAAGGTGATAGGAATTTCCTGCTGCAAAGGTTCTTGAGCCCAAGAAGTTCCTATGGCCCAAACAGGCATTCCTGAATGGAAAGGCTGAAGCCAGCCGAGACAACTTCAGCTACAGGCAGGCAAAAATGTTCAATTTAAACAGTAAATGTTCAACACAACTTCGTGGCCAGTGAGCAGAGCCCCACGTCCCTAAGGACACTCCACCAGCCAGATCCAGAGCAAGAGCACGGGGAGAGCGATGTACTGCAAATGGAAATCCTCAAAAACACAGAACCTGTGCTTCAGATCGCAGTGGAGGGGTCCAAAAACTATGTAAACCTTCCCCAAAAACTGCATCTTCCCAGTAATTGTTGTATTGTAGGTCAGAGAGCAGCAAGTGTTCACACACCGAGATGCTGCTTTGTCTTTTAAATGCAAGCAGCTCTAAATTCCATTTTACCTCTGCTGCCCTGGAGAAAGCACCTCTCACAAACCAGGCACATCAGCAAAACGCTCTCAAAAACAGAGCAGGAGCAGAGGAGCAGGCTTGTGCTAAAAACCTGACCTCTCTGGGTAAGATGTTTTACAAAGAAATTATCTAGCACAGTGATAGAAGAGGCTGAGCACAACATATTTTGCGTTTATACCTCCTGGGAAACTTAAGGGAGATAAACAGCCCTGTCAAACTTTGTTATCTTAGGAAAAAAACCATTTTTCTCAGCCCCATGGATTAATGCACTCACTGCCTTCACTGCTTAGACTCTGATCTCAGTGCAAAGTTTGTAAGAGCTGCCTCCCATCCTTCTTTTAGAACACAAAAGACACTTAAAGATTTGTCTTTTGCTTCCAAGTGCTCCACAGCTGCATAGTTTCCCAGTAATGCTTCTGCTGACTGACCCCTCAGCAGGCTTTCCCATTACTTAACAGTAATTGCACAGCAAATATGGACACAGTCATCCATTCCCACTGCTGAACCTTTAATAAGGAAAGATAATTACACAGCTTTTGAAACACCAGAAGATTGCAGAACAAACAGAAAACAATTAACATTTCACTTACTGTAAAAGATTTTGGGATGATGTACATGACAACGGTGCTCTCTATAACCACACATTTGTTTTCAGGCCAAGTTCTAACCGGACATGCTCTTCCAAATTCCAGTCAGAATTGGAAGATCAACTTTATTAGCTCTTTCACAGCTGCTCATGGGTCTCAGCAGAAGCAACACAAACGGACAAGGTTCTGATCTAATTTTTTTAAAACCTTTTGCAGCTTCATAGAACTGAGCAGCAAAATGCCAAAGCCAACTGTAAGCTCAGAAAGACACCTGTGCACTGATTTTATCTTGGAACCAGCACTCAAGGTTCCCTAACACTGGCCAAGTGAAGGGGAGACTGATTATCATCTTGCAGAAGTGAACTAGATGTGCCAGGGAAAGGTGACAACACCGCTGAAGCTCCTCCAAACTACCTGCAAAATGCCAGGAAGAACATAATCTATGCAGAATCTATGCAGGATTTGCAAAGGAAGCAGAACAAGAGCTCCCTTACAAACATATATTTTAAGCTAAGAGCTTCACTTTACTGCTACAGAAATCCACTTCCCTCCAATACAAAGCCTTTTCAGTTTGATACACAGAATACTTCTAGTGGCAGAGTGCCTTTGAAACACTAAAAGCCGAATTAAAACCCAGAACAACAGCACACAATCCACGTCAATAAATAGATCTGAAGTCAGGACAGGGTTTGGCTTTGGGAGAACCATCTCTTCTCACAGACCTTGGCAGGGACAGAGCCAGGACAGCACAAGTTCTCTCTCTTTAGCGCTGGTCACCTTCAGATCACCTCAGCAGCACACTGAATACTTGCAGCATCACAGCTGGGTGAGCAAACTTGCCACAGAGTGCAATTTCTCTGTATAATACAAAATCTATCATGTATGATCACCCAGTCTTTTAGAAGCAGACACAGGTTCTGCAGAAGAAAACAAAAGCATTTTAGATGGCTGTTAGTCTATTGTCTGAGGCAGCACTACCTGCTCTGACATACACAAGGATTTTGGAAGTGCTCTCCAAGGAACACCAGACATTTGTTTCCATTACTGCTCAAGAACCACAATACACAATTGCAAAATCCTAAAGAGTGACTCAATAGCAGTGTCAGTTCACAAAAAGGCAAACTACTGCAGAAAACCCTAATCATCTGTTTATTTGAACTTCTCTGTAACCCACAAGCAGCACAATATTACTTTGTAACTCATAACAGGCAGTAGATCAACTCAAAGGAATGTACAGCCAGCTTTCAAAAGACTTCTAGAAAATGCCTGGAACATTTTAATAACTTAATTCTGACTTAGAGAAATCTTTAATTAAGAGGGTATTTAGAAAGCATTTTCAGAACAATCTGGAATCCTGTGGAATGTGTTAAGGCCTCCAAGGAAGGCTGTTCTGGCTGAGCCGAGATCAGTCATGACTTAGAAAGGGAAAGCAGCAGTCAGAAGCCACCAGCATCACCCAAACCTGAACACACAACTTGTCTGCTGTGTCAGTATTTGCCTCCAGGATCACCCCTGCCATTCCTTTATCACATTCATTTGAGGAGTTTGCCCTGGTTTTTTTCCCCACAAAGATGGCATTACCCAAATCACAGTCATAAGGACTTGACTTACAAGAATTAACTGCTGCTTACTTTTGCACCAGCAAGCCACTGTTAATCCATGCTCCAGCAAAAAAGCAAGTGAATTAGGTCAAGGGAGCTTAAGTGTTGCATAGCACCTTACATCCACAGCTCAGACAGCACTTCCTCACCCACGAGCAAGAGCAGACAACAGTAAGTCAAGTCCAGATGGCCAAAGGCTCTTTGTCTGGATACCAATGCATTTTGCTTTACTCTTTAGAGGAGGCTTATGTCTTGAAATGCCTTATCAAGTACGCACAGCTCCCAAGAGATTACTTTGAGGAGATTATACCCTGCTGGGGGGCTGTTTTGTAGCTTCTTTCAACTATAACCTTTCCCAAGTACAGCCAGTCCCCTTCTAGCAATAGAAATGATGATAGAAATAGATGGAGCAGCAAAAGCTGCAGCAGAGACCTTTCTCTTTCTGAAAGCTGCCCATCCAACCAATGCCACTGTTTCTAGATGGTGTCTTTCACTGCAAGATACCAAAACACCTCAGTGTTTATAGTTTGCTATATACACACAAAAATGTTTACACGACATTTCCTTTCAAGCTGTAGACCACGACAGAAACCACAGCTATTCTGACACATGAAAGTGAGAGAGAGGACACACAACCACCACCTCAGAGTGCTGCTTCAATGCAGCCACCTCCTGCATCAGATGCACATCAACCTGCAGAGCCAGAATTGGGTTCCCACCTTGGAGGTGGCTGGGAACCTTGGGAGCAGATATTCAATCCCCCAAGACTCGAAGCATCTGCCTTGCTGACTCCACAATGAAAAACTAAGGCCACTCAGGCAATTCCATTAGCACAGATTAGGAGTTATGCCAAGCACTGTGTCAGGTCTGTGGGATGCCAGCTTCTAGCACGACAGCCCATCAGCTTTCCTTGTGTTAGTGCCAAACGTTTTGCCCATTGCAGCCCACTCTGTCCACTGGGTTTGGGATTAGGACGCTGCCTGAGCAGAAGATGAAGAAGTGGATGTTTCTAAATCCCTCTGGAAAGCTGTTCTGCAGTATGTTTGCTAAAGAGCACTGTTTGATGCTGCCACGGTTCTGGCTGCAGATCACAGGAATCTCTTACACACTCGCCGTAGATTGCCCAACCATTCTGCAGACCAGTAAGGAGGATATTTTTATAACAAACTAAAGCCAAAATTACTTTAAATCACAAAGGACACTTAAAACTCAAGGAGCTTCAAGAAACCAGGTGATATCTTTGCAACTGCTGTATCTCCCTCCATGCTTTTTCAAGTATTTCTTAATCTTAAGATCTTTTGGAGGAGGTTCACTGCTATACAAAGAGTTCAGCCCCATTTGGTACTAAGTGGAATTGCAAAAGTCAACATTAAATGCATAAGCCCAGACATGCAATTAAAACCTTGGATTACCTTTCATTAAATTTTAAGAGTACTCTGTAACCAATCAGTTTTCAGGGTCTTCTCTGCCAACCTATTTCCTCTTCTGAGGAGCCGCTGAGAGGTTTTAGATCCAATTTCCACAAGCTTGAAAATGTTTGCTGAAGACACCCTGTCATTGTGAAGCTGTGACTCCCAAATGAGGTAAGCTGGTGCTCCTCTTAAATGTTTAGATCTTTAACAGTTGTAAGGAAACAAAAATACTAACTATAATTAAGGTTTCAAAGTCAGTTCCCTTCACAGCTCTGACAAACTAAGGAGGAGGAAACTGGATCCATAAATCTCATGCCTGAGCCAGCAGATTCAAGTATGAAGCAATTACAGAACTGAGACACCACACATCAGACTGAAAACACCAAGATGTTAAAGCACTGGGTTCAGTCACCAGCAAAAACCCAGATGTTCCTTTCAGAAATCCATGCAGCACTGGTGACACAATATAAAATCTAATTATTGCACTGCTGAGAAGTTCCTTTTTTTGGTACAAATACCAGCAAACAATCCAGTTTTTAAGAATTTTTCTACAGAGCAACTTTAGGGAAGGAGAATGAATATATACTTTCAGTTGTGATTACTTTATGGGAAGCAGTCTGCCTTTGGGTGTTTTACTTTCTCCTTGCAGACTTCTGACTAGGCCTCCGATGTGCTATAGACATACAAATCAAACCTCATGAAGCCTTCACTTTTCCCTAAAGGGCCCAAAGAATTTAATTCTGTTTTTCCAATTATCTCAAGAGTTGTTCAAAAGCAAGAACTTTACAGGGTAACAGAAAACAGACCTAAAATTGCGTTGGAAACTCTTAAATGTGAGGGAAAATTCTAAAAAAAAAAGTCTAAGGTAAATCACAGGTGCAGTGAGCTCAAGACAATTATTTTATCACTTGCATTTAATTGAATATAACTTGGCTTCTTGCATTATTTCTTTCAATATAAATAGCCAAATGCCTACTTTGCAGTAGCAGTCTAATTTTGATACTAGCTGGGTAATTCTAGGTAGCAGTCTAATCCATTGTTTTTCTAGTTTTCAGGGATTCTCTACCCTCTTCCAACTTCCCCTAATCCACATTCTATTCGGCTGCTCTGACAAAAACATCTCAGAGGGGAAAACAAGCAGTTTTCATAAACAAACACTGGCAAAGTTCAAGTACAGGCATCAATTGTGATAAAGGGAACAGAGCGTTTTCATTTTGCTGCCATTTGTGTTGAATAGCAAAAATTTTGGAGTACTCCAACGTAAGTGACAAGATATGAAAAACAGGGTGAGGCAGCAGAACATTTTTACAGCACTTGACTGATGACTAACTTATGATGTCAAGGGCTAAATATACAAGAAAGTTAAAAATCACAAGGCTGTGCATCTTGCAGCTCAACTTCCAGCTCTGAGTTCCCCACAGCGGGGTCTGTGTCCTTTAGTGAGGTCTGTGGGCACCTGCAGGATCCAAAACTGGGTATGACAGGCTTTTGACCTGATTTCTCCAGGCCAAAATACAATGGCTTACATCCAGTGGGACCTCTGCATTGCATGTGAATCTGTTTGCAGCTTTGGTGCCTGCACAGAACACAGTTATTTGTTATTTTGCATGGTCAAAGCAGCACAGCAAAGTCAGCTGAGGGCTGTAGCGACTGCACTGCAGCTCTTGGGGGTGAAAGCCATCAAGGATCCTTGAGGAAGGGTAGCAGGGCTCCATCCTCCTCCTCTTCCCTCCACCCCAGGGCTTCGAACACAAGTACCCAGAGTCCCCCATGGCTCGTGCAGAACGTGGGGCTGAGAGCTGTGCTCTGACCTCAGCATCCTCCACAAGGTGTGCGATGCCAAGGATGGCAGCTGGGGGGACAAGGAGGTGGCAAAAGGTGACCACACACCTCAGGGGCTTGACTGGTAAGAATTCTGGACCCAGGATGCCAGGTCTGGACAGACTCAGCTGGTTTCTGAGCATCATTCTCTGCCTCAGCCCTTAAATTCACAAATTCACAGAACGAGTTGGCTACCAAAGTCTCTCACTTCCTGAGGTTTTCAGTTCACCCTGAGCATACAAATACGTGCTTTATATAACACCTGCACAATACAGTGATCAACTCAAACGGAAAACAGTTTTCTACATGAAGAAGAAATCAGGGGAAACACACAGAGAAAGACACCAGTTGTCCTCTCAGTTATACCTCGATGATTTGAAAGGCAGTGTGTCAGCTACATACAGATATCCCTAAAAATAATTATTTTCCATTCCTACCCCAAACCCGACCCGTAAACCGCTACATTTCTCACATTCTGTCCATTCAGCTTTTTCTTCACACAACCATATTTCTTCCACTTCATCCTGCAGCACTGGTCCCACTAATCACTGACATATGCTCCAGCACAGAGTATTTCCTCTGGCATGCTCTAAAAAGAAGCACTGTCACCAGAGCAATATAAGTGCTGGCAAATATGGTCTGTCAGGTTTTGTTTTCAAGGACTATAAAAATAGACTTCACTGTATTAGGCTTGAAAACTCATACCCTCTAGAAATAATTTTAAAACAAGTTTTCACATGACTTGTTATTGTTTTCAAGTATCCAGAGAGAAAATCTGTTCTTTTCTATTTAATTTCACATTTTCAGGTTAAGCCAATATTTGAGCTCTTTTACACAACGGACAATTCCCAGCTAATTTATCAGCAATGCCAGTGCTCTCTGCTCACGTATGACAATTCACAGCTTCTCAGATGCATTTCTACTAGGAGCAGCCTCTTATTATAAAAATATCAGCACTGGGAAAGCCACAAACCATCAATTGTTTCCACAGCTTAGGCCTTTCACCCATGGTGACCAGTATTAGTCCATGCTGATAACAGCTTTGGTCAAGAGGCATGGAAAAGGATGTTGGCACAGATTAAGGTTCAAGACACTTTGTTAGTTTGTAATTGCTTTTCCAGTGACTCTTTTTCTGTAATCAGCAGGCCCAAGTTCCTATTTGCAGAAAATACACAGTACAATGAATGGAAAGTTGTTATCTTTTACGTACAGATTCTCTGCAGCAATCAAAATCAAGGACAACACAAGCAGGACTTCACACATTGTACATAAGACTTTTCCAATCTTCCACATCCCCATTAGCAGAGCACAAAATTCACATCTGAAGATCAGAAACAATCTGGGGCACAATGGGTCAAGGATCACATTTCAAAAAATCAGCTGTAACAGCAACATTGACAACCTAGATAGTTCTCTGGTCTCCCCACACATAACCAGATCCACTTCTGCCAATTTCTACATCAAAATCCCACGTCTTCCAATACTTTGCAGATATTTTTGCAGTTTACTTCCATGTCCTCAGTACCAAGCAAGCAAAACAATTTTGAGAAATCTCACTTGAAACACTTTAACTGTACCAATATAACTTCTTCACTGCTGCAAATAAGACCTGTGAGCAGATGCTGGTTTTCTGAAGGGAGAGGTTTTTTTTCCTCAGGCTAAATTAGTACCTTGAATCAGTTTCCAAAACAGCCACACAGATTAAAAAAAAAAAACAGGCAGCATGCAGCAGTAAGATATCCATTGGAGTTTTAAATATTTCTGACACAGTAAGCCACAGGCTGAGAATCAAAGGGAAGTGGCAGCCCAGAGTGTATTTGGTGGATCAGCAAAACCAACATATGCAGGAGCGGAGAAAAAGAGTTATTCCTTCTTGGCTATCACATACAAAACATTGGCAACAGGCCACCTGGGAGATAAATGAGAAGACAGAAGATAATCACAGGGTTCACTTCTTTCTGAGATCGTGAATAAGCCTGTTACATAGTGGCTAACATCGACTGACAGGCTAAATTTAAGTGACCTTCCATAATGTTACAGAAAATTACCTACTTGCCCAACGAAAGCCTTGTACAACATCATTATGTCTGTTTTTATCTAGTTTTTGCAGTGCTGATTTTCTTCAGTGACCGAATATATTTTGGGTGTATTTATCCGAGCTGAAAGTACAGTCTCTAAGGAGAGCCACTTCCAAGGAAGCAGAGTTAAGATTAAAGTCAGTCTGAATAGAAGTGAAGGAGCTGCTTACTCTTTTAAAAATATTATAAAAAAACCCAGAAAACAAAAAAAAATCTTATGGGATGCCAGTCCTGGCTGTGGTTATTTTTATACATACCTTAGATCAAAGTCAGTAAGACTCTTATTTTTCAAAGGAACTTCATACTCTAAGACACCTTTGAAAACTTTAGTCTAAGAGTTAAGAACACTCAAACTCTGTTTCACCTGTTTTATTTATTAAGAAACAGCTCATGCTTACTAGTCCCTGGGAACATTTCTTCTTTGGACTTCATGTGAGGCTGAGAAATGTTAGGGTAGCTCAAGAAAGAAAAAAAATACTACCCCTTTGCCATAATGGAGAAAAACTGTTTCCTTGCTAGTGCAATCAACTAGGTAAAAGTAACCTCCCAAATGAATCTGAACATAAGTAAAAGGAACTTATATAAAAACAAGCCTATGTGATCTTCCACTGACAAAAAAAGACTGGCTACTAGGGGTTTTAAATGTTAGATCTTCTGAATAATCGTAAAGAGACAGAGAACAAAATTACTTTCCTTTGAAAAGTTTCACCTTAGCTTGCACACATAACTGCAAGCAAAGGATTTCAGGCTTTAGAGATCAAGCAGAGCAGAACTTTTCACAGCAATTTAAGCTTGTAAAAAAAACAAAAACCAGAACCAAACAGCTGTGCAGGAGGGCTGAAGCAAGGCAGCTCTGCATGGAGGAGGGACAACTGACAGTGTTTCCAGAGAAGATCTGGTAAAGCCCCAAAACATCACAAGACCTTGACTAACAAAGAAAAAATGCCAATCTAATCAGATTTTTTGAAAGGGAGAATGTTCAAACAAGAACATTTCATGCATCCAGAAAATTAAAATTCTTGCAGGAGGCAGACTGATTTACTGCTGTTCTGTGAATCCTTTATTTTTATGACCAAATAGCTCTACAGCAGGAAGACAGACTTCATTTACAGGCATCCAAGTTTAGGATGTGAGTTCTTTTTGTTTGAAATTTAACCCCTTTGCTGGTCATTATTTCAATAAACAGCTGCATTTTCTCTGTACTTAAAAAAAATATCCTGAAATGCCTTTCGGAAGTTTCACTTCAGCAGTTACCTTGTGATCTGCAACCTCGAAGAACAGGACAATTTCTCTCTTTGAAAGCTACATCAGGGAAATGTGTCAGGTCACTGCTACATCAGCTACACATGGCATACACATGAGAAATACATGTTAGTGGTGAGGGGAGATGCTTTGATCAGAAATTGGTTACCTCTGGGCAGAAGCAATGCTCAGCCTAATAAGGACGGATGTCACCATTCACCGTTCTGAAAGACAGCTCTTAGAACCTGCTTTCTGCTACTTGTGCTAATTGCAAAGGGAAAAAGAATATTAAAGCTGGAAAACTAATAAGAAGTTGAGACTGGAAGACACAGTCACCTTGTTTGGTGACAAGAAGAGTGAATTTCTCCACCAAGCTGGGTAACACAACACAGCAAAGCCTTCGTTGACTCCATCCTCCTTCCCTTCCTTTGCTTTCTATTTCTAGGCAAGGAAAGAATCAAAATACCCACATGAGTTACACGAGTTTGCTTAAAACAGGGTTTCCATTTTAAACCCTCAAGTTCTCTGAATGCACTCATGAGGGACATGATTTGCAGTAGCTGGCAGCCTGTGTTTCCAGAAAATGACAGGCGGACTAAATAAAACCTTTTTATTTATTCTTGCAAGCCACAGAAGATGTGCCATTAATGGTCATCAGCCTCGGAAAGATAACTTATCAAAGCGGGAAGGCATGAAGCAGTGTCAGAGGAAACTCCAGGAGTGGGATAGGAGAGACTTTGGCTGTAATAAAATCAACAACTTTGCTACTAAAGCAAGTTTCTCCCTTGGATATTGGCTGCACCAGAGCACCGCTGATGCTCCACTGTAACTGTGGTTAAAAAGCTTTAATTAGAGATATATACTCTAGGGAGCTCTCTTATAACCTAGAGCTAAGATTAGAGAAAATGAAGGAACTGCAAAAGGGCAGAAAAGAGAGGTAATTATTTAGAAAGAAAAGCAAATTTAAGGACCAAAAAATGGTAGAACCTCCCTTCTTTGAAGCTGCAAGTTAAAGCTTTATCAAGTTTATACAAGGAACAATAAGGAGACATGTCAAATAACCCATTTCTTGTATTTTAGGGGGTGCAGAGCTGCCAGCAGATCTCTGACACAGTGGAAGTTACTCTTATACCCAGGCATTTGAAAAGGAGGGCTGCCTGGCAACTCTTTATGCTAGTATTGATTTACTGATCTGTAGCTTTCTCCAATCGTTTGCCAGACCCTCTAAATCTAACAAAAGAGGCAGAGTCTGACAAGTCAGCCATAATTTGATATCCACTACTACTTAAATTCTTAACAAAGCTGTGTAGATAAACACTCCATTCCTTGTTGCCTATCCATCACCCATCCAGTGCAACACAAATGCAGGAAATACCACCACGGGTGTTGGTTACACTGATAGAAAAGATACCACTGCCACTGACAGGCCAGGCTTCATGGCAAATAAAGCAGGGCTAGTAGCACTTACTGGATCCCTGAGCTGTAAGAAGCCATGAAAGCAGCCAGACCTGAAGGGAAAACCACAAGAAGACTCTTCAAGAGATAACAGACAATACGAAAGTTTTTTCATCACCCATAAGACAAAAGGCAGCCTGAAAGCAGAACATGAGAATTTAAAATTAGAAAGTGGGGGCTATTATCCCTGGATTTGGAAATCAAGCATCACACTGTTACACTCCTGAAGGTGACTCAGGCACCAGAATTTGTTCAGGAGTCTGTGAAAAATGATAAACAGATTCACACTATCCCTGAACTGTTAAAAATCCCCACCGACAGCTTTTGGTTCTGCAAACAATCTGGGGCCTGAAAGCAAGATAGAATGTCTTTTATACAATTCTCTAGAAGCAGAGGAATCCCAGGCCAAGCTGTATCTGGAAGGAACATACAAGTGGCCAAACCACAGCAGGACTCACCAAAACCTTTCTGTCCAGGGACAGGAGACCAGGTTAAGACAAAGTGCAAATGTCAGGCAGAAAGGCTATTCCTGATTTGATTCCAGAATAGGAACAGGGAGTAAATTAAATTAAGAGAAAGTAACTATTCCCAATCTAGCTCAGTCTGATTGAAGCAACATTTAAATAATATTTAAATGAATGACAATTAAAATAATCATTAATGTCTGCTTGCCATCACAATATATCCCACCTCAACAGCCAGCGTTAATCCATTCAGCCTTTCCAGTTTTCTAGACAAGGTGATCCAGAAAAAAAAAAAATCAACACATACACTCAGATCACTTGATCTGAGAGAACCTATTATCATTAAAAAATTCTATATGCACAAAGTCACTGCAGCCACCTCTCTCCCCATGCGTACACCGAATTGTGCATTATTCATGTTACTACTGAACAAAAGCACTGTCAAACTCAGGTTACTCCACAGATGTTAACAGGATGGAAACATGAAGCGTGATGGACACCACAGAATGAGAGTGTCCTCTGATGGCAAAGATCACAGCAGCTTGGTTTACAGGAGCACTTACACCGTGCTGAAGTGCCACGGAACTCAGCACACTGCACTCCAGTTGAGGTGCACTCCATAAAAACCTCCCAACGACAGCTCTGCTAAAATCCACAGGATAACAAGCTCACAGGTTGAAACGGCTGCTTTCATAGGGAATTGAAACAAATTTCTGCAGCACAATTTTTTATTTTACTGATACTTCCAGCACACAGCGGAATCCCTGCTACCAACTCCAAATACACCCCACCAGCTCTGTACTTCCCAGAAGGAAGCTGAAGGCTGCCTACCTGTGTCACCTGGCACAGGAAAAGGCTGCAAAGAAACAGGAGCAGCATGCAGATTGTTTGAACACCTGGGTACAATTTCCTCAAAGCTAGACAGGCTCTGTTCTTACACAATGTAAGCAAGGTTGCAGTTGGCTCCACAAGGAAGCAAATACAGAGCGACAGGAAGGTAAAGTGGAGTTCTTTATCTTTTTCTAGGGACACCTGTACCTGTATTCAAGCAGGGAGTGGAAGGTGACACCATATAACAAAGTCTGGTTGATAACATTTTTCTGCCTAATTTCACCAGCAGTAAGTAACTTCCTGTTAGTTTTTCAGTCCTCTTAAGTCAAATACATGGCAGTTATCTGACAGGAAAATTGTAACTGTGGTTGCTCTTAAATCTGTTGTCTCTCACAATTTGATTCGTATTTTAACAGGGAAAAGACACAGCTCTGGAGATCACCACGTTATTATGGTTTTCACCAGTGACCTGGAGTGCGGTACAGATGCCAGGAATCAAAAAGTTTTGCAGCAGAAATCTTCCTTCCATGAAGAAAGGTCACCACTGCAGCAATTAAGTGCATATGGAACATGTTTGAACAGTGAAACAGAACCACTTTTCCAATAACAGGAGGACCTGCTCCACGATAAGGATAATAACCCTTTTATTTTCACACGGCGTAGGAGAGCTACAGTACAGCCCATTTGTTCATTCAGCTCTGTGTTGCCATTACAATGAAGATCATCACAATGAGACCTTGAGTGAAAACCACTGAAAGCTTCAGTTTCTTTATAAACATATTTTCAAATTTTACTTTGCACCCTACAGCTGTGAGATGGTTTAGACACTTCACTTCAGCTCACTTTGCCAATCACAAGTACAAGACACACTTACCTAGCTCAGGAAACTGCTCGTTTCACAAGTGCACTGAAGTGATAAACTTCAGAGCAGCCCATACTGGGAATCAGTCACTCTTAAATTAAAACAGGCTTGTTCAGCTGTAGCACATGCACTCCAGCTCTTAGATGCCAATTGTTTTACACTATACTTACAAAAATAAGCTTTTCAAAGTTTCCCTTTACATCAGCTGACAAGTGCCTGGCAAACACAGCTGCCAACACAGCAGTCTCCAAGAGGTCTGTGAGGAGCCAGGCCCCAGAGAGGAGCAGCAGCAAGGTCTAGGTCCAGCCTAAACGCCAGGAGAATCTGCCTAAGAAGTACAGCAAGCTGCTGGTTCTGTTTCCCTCTGGCTGGCAGAGAGCAGAGAGCTTTTCCTCTCAGTCTTCCCAAGCCCTTCTCTTCCCTCCCCAGCCCTGGCAGCACTGAGCCTGCTCTTTAACAAACACCCTCTTCCTTATTAGCTTTTGCCAGCCACACCATGATGCTGACAAACCTTGACAACATCACAGGCCAGAAGAGCAGAGCCCATCCCTTCCTCAGCTGGGGAGGACACGAGCAGCAGCAGCCTGGAAAGCAGAGCAGCATCGCTCCCCACTCAGATCACCACCAGGGCTACATTTTCAGCAATGCTGGCTGGAAACTTAAAGCTCCATTGACTAAAGGCAAAGTTTATCACCCCAAACCTTCCAAGGGCAGCATCCTCCCAAGGCGTTTTGCAATCCCATGTGTGCAGTTGGTTACTCACTGCCAAAGAAGCAGCAGGAGGGTGTACCCCACATCACTCCAGCCAGCCGGCAGCAGAGGGCACCACACAATCACCGATGTGATTTATACACTTCCATCATGCTCCCAAGTTAATTTATAGAGCACAAATTACTGCTACAACAAGCTACGGGGCGACTCCATAAAGCATTCATCATATCAGATAAAAACGTACTGCCACAAAAAGGCAGCTAATTCGCTACTGCGCTTTTAGCCAGCAATTCAAAGAAAACCATTCAAGCTTAGTATCTCTCTGAGCTCAAACACCACATTCCCAGAGCAGCAGGTTTCACACAGAGTGTGGATCTCCAGCCTGACCACAGAGGTGCAGGGCAGTAGCTCTGCAGAGCATTGGAAGCCACGTAAATACTTGCATTAGCCCAAGCATAAACCACAAGCCCACAGCCTAACTCATCCCCGGTTTACAACTGCAAGGCTACATCCACATCAATTAAACATTTCGGCTGAGGATGCTCAGCAGCCTCTGAGGCAGACAGCAGAGATCCAAGAGACAAAAGGAATAGCTGCATTCCTTTTGCTTCTTCCTACCCCCACACCCACAGATCGTATGTTTTTACTTATTGAATAGTTGCTAAAAAAAGAAAAAGATGAATCTACAGAAAAGTCAATCTGCATTCCATGAGCACACCGAGACACACGTAGTGGTGAGCAAACAGTACAGTCATGAAGTCTAAGCAGCTTCTAAGCTGTCAGCAGAAATACTTCAGTACCACGATGCCACCATCCCCATTTAAAGCCAAACCTGTTACACAGCCCAGGAAAAAAGGACTTCCCAGATCATCTCCTCTGCTGAGCCACTGCACACAGTGACAGAGGCCACTTCTGAGCACACAGCAGTTAAGTGAGGACTAACTCAAAGCTTCAGCTTTTCTAAGGAGATGTTTGGCACGACCTTGAGGCCAAGACCTTGAATACTTCTCTCCATCTCTCCTCTGTGTAGCAAGAAGCACCCACAGAGCTGCGAAAGAACAAACCCTAAGGCGGAAGGGAAGAGCACAGACCTCACCCTCCTTATTAAAGCAATACACTATTTTCAGCCACCGTAATGTTTCCCCTGAACATGTAAATACAGAAGCAATTAGCTGCCTAGGCACTTCCGCAGAAACCGTTTAGAATAATCTTTCCTAGAATATATTTACATGGTTTCTGATTGCTTAATTTTCTGACACATTTGTTTCAGGCGCTAGAAAGATTAAATAAAGCCAAATCACCTATACTGAGATATATTGCCATGTTGCTGAAGGTAACAGGCAGCACAGATAGACAACAAAGGTGGTTTCAAACTTCAAAATTTTAGCATCACAACTCAACATTCTAGGAATTGTTTTAGAGCTTTAATTCAGCTGTTTCTTAAAACCTTTTCCCTCTTTTGCTGTTACTCTGAGGGATAAAACTACTGACTGAAACAGCAGACACCATTTAAAGAGAAGGAATGAGCCTGGACAGAGATTTCATTGAAAAGCTCAGTTCTGTAGTACATAGGAAATGTCTTCAATTCAAAGATTAGCCTGCACAAAAAAAGCAAATTAAAGCCAGAAACAGAAGAAAATCTTTTCTGACTGCTCTGAATATATTTTTTCATTATATTCTCTCCTATCATCTGGAGTTTTTGTATTAAGAAGTCAGCTCTTCCGAATGGCTTCAGGAACAAGCAGACAAACAGCATATTCATTTGCAAGCTGGAAGTTGATTAGGAAGTACAAAACCCATGAATGCTTGTCGAGACCAAGGAAGAGAGGCTGGAACCATTGATTGTGAGGATGCCCAAAAAACCCTCTGCAGTCAGCTGGCAAATACCTCTATGACAACTGTAAAACAAACCCACACAACTAAACAGAAAAACAAAATCACATTTGAGTTGTTTTTATTCTGCTTCATTTGAAATTATTTTTACCAAGACAGCCTGCTGTCCTTTAGGGTATGTTTTCCCTTGCTCAATGTAACTGGAGCTATCATTTCAGGGCCAGATCATTCAAAAAATAAGCACATGACACAAATATATCTTCACTCACAGACCCCCTGCAGCCCATAACTCCACATTAATTAGACTGGAAGATGAAGGCTTCAGCCTAAAACCCAACAACTCTGATTTACACAAGTGCAGAGAGGTTTTATTATGAATTTTCCTGTGAGCTGCACAGGCGTTTCCTGCCCAGCTCCACACACCATCAAAACAAAAGCAGATCTCAATTCACTGACAGCTGCCATACTTTACAGAGACATAAAGAAAAATGAAGTAGTCATTGTGGGGATATCTGAACACCGAGAACACTGCAAGGACATAGAAATCAGCAGTGGTACTGCCTGGCTTACACCTACCCAAAGCACACAGTACAAGGACAATTTTGGAAGACCAGAACCATAAAAGTCAACTTGTCACTTGAAGCCTCCTAGGAATAATTACCAACTTTCTCCTCTTTACCCCTGGAAGATACCTGATTTTACAAAGCTCTTAATTTCCCCATAACACCACACCACATGAAGCTATGGAACAGGGCTTGATTTTTACCAGTCATGCAAAACAGATTCCCTGCCTCCCAGAGAAATACAAGCATAAGGCAGTAACATCATGAACTCCAGGCATGTAATGATCACCGTGTGATCAGGTCAGAAGGACTTCTGCGCAGGTTTGAGGATCTGCTACAAATTTACGTTTTATGACAGGCAACAGCTGATCCCTTTCCTCACCAGCATGGGACATGAGCATGGTTATAATCCAGACTTGCACTAAAAAGCGTGAATTTGAAAAAGCGTTTCATGGGGGAAAGAAGGGCTCAGTCCCAGTTTGACTACAGCTCTTTGAGAGCTTTCTCTCCCTCAGAGCAGAAATTGTCACAGCAGGTTTCTCCACCTTTACGGTGCAGTTACAGCAGGAAGTCTCCAAGGAGGGAAAGATTTAGACATCTAAGAGTTTTAAGTGGTTTTGAACAAGCAGAGCCTTTTAGAGTGGCAGCTGAACTGATAGTTACACAATGACATGTCAAGCTTTCCAGTCCCCATTCATTCTTAATGGCACAAAGCTAAACCCAGAAGGGGACAAAGCAATTACACAGCCAAAAGTAAGTGCAGCTAAACTGTGCTTCCAAACGTCTAATTTGGGTGATCCAGCCTTCCTGACTGACGCACTACACAGACAGGTTTGGCTGTTAAATTTACTACTACACCAGTGGGACAAGAAAGGAATGCAGTCATGTGTTGCAACATCCTCAGGCCACGTATCCAGCGGGCATCCTCTGCCTCGCAGGAAGAGTTATCCGCTTCTCTTTTCCCAAAGGAGAGTCACTACACTGACTTAATGCTCCCGCTCCACCTGGTACTCTCTGCTAGCCCTCGCCCTACGCTGTGCGGGGACGCAGAGTAACAGGTGATGTTTGCTTCCCACACCTTTCCAAGGCAGGTAAAGACAAATGGCACGGAGGCACACCTTTGGGAAACGGAACTGTCCTTTTCTATGCACGGATGGGACAGGCTCCCCTTCCTCACTCCTTGGCGCAAGAAGCAAAAGACCTTGCTTTATTCCCTTCCCCAGCTCAGCCAAAAAACGGCGAGCAGACCCTCCCGTCCCCGCACCCGTGAATTGCCAGGAAAGTACTCGCGCTCCCCCTCCAAGCCAGGCACAGGATACATAAAACAGCTCCTTCCCGGGGAACACAGGAGCCCACCCCGGCTTCCCTCCCTTGCCCCCTCCTCTTACGGGGGCGGCTGCCGCTTCTCGCCGAGCTCCCGTGCCGAGCCCCCTCTGCGATGGGGAAGGGTCGCGCCCAGCCCCGCACACGCCCCGTGAGACGGCGGCTCCCACGGGAGCCCCCCGACCCTCACCGAGCGGCTCCCAGCGCCCCCCCTGCACACCCGG
>VZTX01006326.1:25041-53415 GCA_013400915.1 Pardalotus punctatus | reverse complement strand
CCCCGCCCCACCGCCGGGGGCCCCGCCCCGCGCCGGGCCCCGCCCCCGCGCCGCTAATGACCCTGTGCTAATGACCCTGTGCTAATGACTCCCTGCTAATGACTCCCCGCTAATGACTCCCTAAGAACGGCGCTCCGAGCGTGCCGCGGCACAGCGGGGTGCCTGGGCGGGCGCCGCGGGAGCGGGATTCGAACCAGCGGTTCGTGGCGGGAGTCAAGGTGGTTAATTGCCTTAAAACCCGCCTAAAGGGAGGGACCCCTGCCACGGGGGGACAGCAGAGCAGCCTGGGCGCGAGGGGCTGTCCCCAAGCGCTGGAGCTCGCCCCACGGCCACACGACAGCCGGGGGACAAGGCAGTCCCATCGCCGGCCGTGTCAACAGTCGGGATCGCTCCAGATTCATCCCCATCCATGGTTCGCGTTAAAAAACAACGCAGTTTATTCGGATACCAATTAAGGAGTTTCTACTATACTGTAAACTGCATAATTTAGAGGCACAGGATAGTGTTTGAGAGGTTTTTTTAAGGAAAAAAAAAAATCAATGGCGGCACAGCTTTCCCGAAAATGGGGAGTGGATCCGTTTCCTCAATGAAGAGCACGCAGCCCCGGCGCTCAGGAAGATGCTCTGCCAGCACAACAGCCGTGAGGCTCGGCTGTGTCAACAGCAAAGCTGTGACAATCCGGTGCCCTGCTGGGCACTGGTAAAATAAATATTAGTTCTCTTCCAATGCAAACCCCCGCAGGGAAATGTCTAATTTCCTAGAGCAGCAACAAGAAGTCTACGGAAACCGTTATGCACCCCAGCATTTGCCGCTCATGCCACCCTCGCCCCACACCAGCAAGTGGATATAAACTTAAATAAACTTCCATAACCCACTAGATGGCATCTTCCAGCAGATTTCAGTGCCTGCTGCGAGAGCCAAATTATCAAGGAAAGCATTTAATTTAGAGAGCAGGTTAGAGTTCCTAAGTCTAAGTACATGTTAAGGCAGCTTGTACTTTCATTTTAATTATCGATGAGGATTTGTCGCCAGCTGATTTCTTTACCAGAAGTGTTAATGCTTCCATTGTTTCTCCGTGGGTGGAGAAGATACCGACCCGTGAAATCCCTTCACTCCTGCCTTTAAAGCAAAGCTATTCCCTTTATCATCACTGAATCACCTCCGGCAGTGCAGAGACTTAGGCTGCTCTTGAATAATGCATAGCCACTAAAATTGTACAACAATAAAGCTACATATACATTACCTGGTACTGTGAGAATCCAGGCTGGAAAGCTACAATACCTCTGATTTAATACTGCAGTGCCAGTGTACTGCCATATGGACCCTTATAATAACATCCACATCCCCTTGCCTCTGCAAGAGCTCTTTGAAAAGTGGTTATGAAATAACAGGAGGTTTTGTAGGGATGCACACAGGCTTACAGGCTGCCCTTGGCAGAACATCCTCATTTATATAAAGAAATGACAGCCACAAAGTTTGAGAGTTAATTAAAACAAAGCCACTAGCTGGCTTGACATATGTTTAAATTTAGGATTGTGAGCCTGCTCACTAAATTAAATGTTTGCTTCATAAATTGGCTTCAGCAGGGTTGCACAAGTTTTAACAGGGAAGAGATTATGGCTGGTGCTGCAGGTAGATTAGTATTTTGTATATGTGAGAGCATCCTGAACGATCAAACCCTATGAAGAGCCTCATAGGAATTGAAGTCTGGCTGCTCCTCAGTGATCACACTGGAAATGGATGTTCCAGGTCTTTCCTTTCTGCTTTAAGAGGGGAGTGAGTCCTGTTGGGCTTACCAATTAAAATAATTTATACTCCAGGCAGCTGCTTCAGTCCTAAATAAATAGATGTTTCTTCTAGTAAAGGTAGAGCATGTCTCCCTCTCCGTGTTCTCCTGAAGTGTTTTGGTGGAGACAGAGTTCTGAATTTGGCCTGTTGGATGCAATGCCTTGGGGATTAATCGGGTACATGCAAAATAAACATGGATTTACATTTCTGAGAAAGGAGAAAGCCTGTGGCTGTTAAGCCTCTAACTGGAAACGGAAACGGTGTACCTTCCCCAGGCATCTTTTCAAAACAAATATAGGATAAATTAATAGCAGCTCCATCCCCGTCTGGAAGCTCTCTTTGCTAGAGAGCTGGGTTGCCTGTTTTGCAGCTCATGTGCTGAGCTCCTGCAGGGCAGAGTGCAGCAAAAGTGGGTAACAGCATCATGAAATTAAAAGCCTTGGTGAAGGATGAGGAGCAGGGTTGACCAGAGGGACTTGGTCACCAGATGCTGGGAAAGGGCAGGAGAGCATTGAAAAATGCTAATGGGAGTGGATGTGACAGGAGTTCCTGGGATAAAGCCCACAGATGGCATGACAGCATGGAGACGAGATGGCACAGGCTTAGGGAATCAGTGTTCTCCTGCCTTCTGGTCTCCTCCGACTGCAGCTCCTCAGGGCAAGGACTGACTCATGTCAAGGGCTCCATTTCGACCTTGGAACTTCTGCAGGGGTGCCTGATGGGAAGCAGGGAGTCCTTTGCATCCCTGCGAGTGAGCTGAACGGTTATGGGATCCCCCCTCTCCTGCTAAATGGTCACAAGTGAGACAGGAGCTGGCTTTCCATGCTCCCAGCTGCTGTGCCAGCCTCACAGCATGGGTTAGGGGGAGAAAACACTGTCAGAGGGATGGCATATCTGCAAGGGGAAATGGGGAAAAAGATCACCCAAGAGCCTGTTAGGTTTTTTGCTTGGGTTCACAGATGCTGCAGATACAGGTTAGCACTACGGGGGATGGAGTTAGGGAGCTTCCATGCAGCTCTCTGTGTCCATGCTGTGTCCTGTGTCAGATGGCTGCACCCGTAGGGAAAGTCAGCTCCTATGCCTTTTTGATATGTGTTTGTATGCCAGTGATGCTTTCTCTCTTCTGAAAATCTCATTTTTAGCCAGGAGGAGAAAAGGAAAAACAATCTCTAAAAAATGAATGAACCTCAGCCGTGGCTCTGTCACAACAGGACTTTTGTTTTTGTGGCATTTCTTTATCCTTCGGTGTTTATTAGTTGGAATTCAACTCAAATCTCCTGTGAACAGAATTGATTTGTTGGGGTTTTTTTTCCCTTTTTTCCTTCCCAATAAAAGACAATGCCCAGGAACATGCTCACCTGTGGGCAGGAGCACAGCCCTCCTCTGCTCGGTATGGGGGTGCCTGTCAGCACAGCCCCCCACAGCGATCCTGCTGCACTCCCCCAAAACCTGGAGCTGTTTCCAGCCAGCACTCAAGATGCTGCAAAACAATGTAAATGCCTGAATAGCTCACAGAAGAGAGATGATTACAGGCTTTTAAAAAGAAATTGCAAACCTTGTCACTGCGGGAGAGCTTCCAACCCTCTCTCCATCCCTCCTAAGAAATGGAGAGACAGCATCAACATCCATGAATCCTTGCCCCCTGGTTGGGAGTTATCTGTGGCATGACAGACCTGGGGTTTTATCTGCATAGAACAGATTTTTAGAAGAAAAATAAATAAAATAAAAATGGTGATCCACCTGAGCAAGCAAAATCCCCGCGGTCAACAAGAAAATCTGCCTGCATTTACTTTGACCAAACAGAGCCCAGCAGTGCAGGGCAGGAGGAGGTGGCTGAAGCTGGATGCTGGTGGAGGATGCTCAGGGTCCTGCTTGGAGAGCGGTGCCATCACCAGTGGTCACTCCTCCAGCCTGGTGCAAAGTGGAAGAAGTGGCTGGGTCCATCTGCAGCCTGGAAAGGTGCAAAAGCAATGAAGCTGTGAGAAGAGTTTTCCAAAGTGTAATATTTTTGACTCCTCTGGCCTTAAATCAGGTAATTTCACTGATTGCCTGTGGCAGGGGAAATTGCTGATGTCTGAGCTGAAGCGCAGTCCTGGAAGATGAGGCAGTGATGGCTTGCTGGGAGGATAAATACTGGAGGAGAGCAGGAAGCAAGGAGGGATGTCATCCTCATGCATTCCACAGTGCAAACAGATGCACCTACATATCCAGAGAGTTCCTTTGCATAGGAATATATTTTTCATCAGGAGTAACATGAATCCACGCAGCTCTTGGCCAGGCTGCCCAACCTTCAGGAACGTTAGAGGCTGAGAGAAAAAGTTCTTGCTGCACTGTGCCGGGTCTGAATGGTCCCAGCTCTCCCCCCTGGACTCTGGTGGTCACCGAGGACACCACTTCTCCAGGCAAAGCTTTGCACAAAGCCACATCAGGCTGCTTTAGTTCTAGAACTGCTTTTCCAAAGCAGCCCTGACAGTTTGTATATAATTATCAGTGGGGCTCAGTTTAGGGATGAGGAGACAGAGGGTCTATTCCTGGCTCTCTACTCAAGTAACCTTATTTTAAAGAAAAAAAGAAAACCACAAATGTTGTTGCAGTCTCTCTGGCTGGAATAGGCAATGAGCCTTGTCTGCTCCCTCTGCTCTGAATTCAGAGCTGCTGCAATGAATCGGACTCGTTCCAAGGCCGGTGGAGCCAGGCAGACAGACTGCAGTCAAGATGTCCCCAAAACTCCCTGGCTCCGTGGCTTCTCTGAGCACACCGTGAATTTCGAGGCCAACACTCTCTGTGCTTCTCAAGGGATTTGGAAGCTCACGCTCTAATAATTAAGGCAGCTTTGAATATCGTAGCCTTCAGCCTTGCTTTTCAGTTTCCTGTAGCAGCCATTAGTGCTTGGAACAGGTACCAGCTCTTAAAATGGGCTTGCCATGGGCTTGCTTGGTTTTGACAAGGAGGAATTTGAAGAGGCTCTCCAAGACATATGTGAGAGCAACAAAGAGCTGATTTCAATGGAGGTTTGCAGCTTTCCTGTGAACAGGATTAGTTTCTGCGTCACTGAGCTGAACCTGGAGGATAGGTCTGCTCTTCTTCCAGCTTGCTGGATGCATTCTGGGATGAGATGAACACCACTTGGATCCAAAGACTTCCTTAGGGTGAATCTGCAGTGATCAACAACACTTATATGCTCAAGCTCTCTTTTAACATGTTATTTGCTAAGTGTGATAAACTCTGTTTACACCACTAAAAAATAACCACATGGAAAGGGGAAATCAGGATAAAGATGCTTAACCCAGCACTAAAAAAATATAGAAAGGGAAAAATGAAGCTAGTTATAAGTAAATTTAGGTGAAGTGATTAAAAACTTAAGTGATACAGATAATATCTGAATTACCAGGAGGAGAGGAACAAGGGCTATAAAACCTAAATAAAAGAGAATCAAATTCAGAACAGATGTCAAGAAGTGCCTTCCCAAGTGGAGAATCAAAAAAGCAGGGAATGACCTGCCAGGCAAGGCTGGAGTGGACACACTGGGGCTTTCCAAGATGAGATGTGACCCTGGAGCACAAGCCTGGGACTGCTTCAGTGGTGGACTTGGCAGTGCTGGGTTAACAGTTGGACTCGATCATATTAAAGGTATTCTCCAACCTGAATGATTTTACAATCCCAAGCACAGAACAAACTGTGCCAAGTGGCCTCTGTGGAATCTTGCCCTGCCTTCTGCATCTGACATAAATTCAGCTTCAGGGTTTTTCACACTGAGGAAAAAATGATTGCCATCAGCAAGAGGAGCCTGGGCAGCTCTTCCCACAGGATCCTTCTGCTTCTTCAGCCCTCTGGATTGAAAGCACAACATGTTCAGCCTTAGAGGGGCCCTGAGCCACCCAGCAGGTGCTTCTGCCCACCCCAGGGAAAAGGTGGCATTGCTGCCACCCATGCCATGAGCCACTGCAGAAGGTGTGCAGTGGGTGTTTCACCTTCCCCCCCTCTTCCCCATGGGTCCTACCAGAGCTTGTCTTGCAGACATTGATTTCTGCCACTGCTGGAGGAGCATTTGGCCGCTGGAGTGGCTGTTAGCAGGTGTCTCAAGTGCCCGACTGCAGGGCACGGCACTGAGCCTGCCCTTGCTGAGCTGCTTTGCCAGCAGTGGGAAGGCTCTCCTCTCTTAAAATAGGCCCTCTCCAAGGGCTCTTGTGTTCAAGAGCCAGAAGGAAACCAGGACCTCTGTCCTTTATATCCTGTCTCTATAAAGAAAAGCAGAAAAAGCTGTGTTTGAGAAGCAGAGAAGGAAGACAGACGTGGTGTGGGTTGGGATGAGAGGATGAGACTGGGAGGGCGGTGCTCCCTGAAGTCATGGTGCTGATCCATGGTGATGAACAGGGAGAGCCAAGAGCCCCATGGCACCAGGAGCTCTCTGCTCAGGCCTGGGGCATGAATTCTGCTGGGTCAGGTCAGACCTTTAGCTGTGTCTCAAAGACATTGCCCTCCACATCTCCACGGAGCCTCACTCCTCCAGGCTGCCCTGTGGCTGCAGGTAACCATCAGCCAGGGATGGAGTTGCTCAGCTTCTCAGTGTATGTTACCATTTCTAAATCTTTTGGAGATGAATTCGTGTCTTAATACCAGAGGTTTGGATACCTCATGTTTTCTTTTTCACATCCCCAGGGTTGCTCTTGTTCTTTCTATTTTTTCAGAGCTTGATAAAGCTTCTGGCCTCTGAGACACACAAAGACATTGTGTAAGGAACTGTACAGCTCCCATCAGCTGAATCTTGTAATTCAACCAAAATTCTGTTATATTTTAACTCTGATATACAGAAGTACACAGAGATTATCTGGAGGTCAATGAAGAGGCAGTTGTCTCCCTGGAAGGCCCTGTCCCAACAGGCATTTTGATCAGATAGCCTCTCCTTTGGAGAAATTTTCCCCTTCATTGACTTAGAAAATGCTACAGTGACTTGCTTGGACCAGACGTTTGCACTTGGAAAGGTGAAGTTCAGTGCTGTGTTCATCCTGAAGGTCCCAAATGTCCTTTCTTCTCCTTCCCCTGTAGTCTGCTGTTATCCCTCCTGTCCTCCTCCTTCCTCTCCTCCTGCCCTATGAGGCAGCCATTGAGTCTCCTGGGTCAGCAAACAGCAACCTTAAGTGGCTGTGGGCCTGAGAGGCAGTGATTAACCTGGGACCATCAGGAAAACTCACTGTGACAGGCTCTCAGTGCTCCTTCTGCAGGGAGGAGGACATGGAGGCACCAATGCTGGGCTGGGGTGGGAGCAGGAACAGAGGAGGGAGGGATGATGCTGCCTCTGGAGGGAGCCTGGAAGGCAAAATCCTGCATGTGCCATATCCATGTTGCTTAGAAGGTGAGTCTGCAGGGCCAGCATGAGGCACCAGAGACATCCTTGGCTGTGGTTTTCACATCCCGTTGCTGTTACTGTTGCTGAGGGTTGTTAATTCAGCAGCCCTCTGTTAAAGACTTGAACCTACAGAGCAAAACCCTGTGCAAAGCTTTCGGCCTTATTCCCAGGGGATACAGCAGGATGAAAGATAACTGACAGCTGCTTTGAGTGTGCTAATAACCATCATCTTGCGGTACACAGCACTGTAAGACAAAGCATTTCCCGTGGGTTTCCCCCAGACTTGCCCTCCTGGGAAACAAACCAGAAAGTTTAGGAGGAGACAGGAAAATTCATCCACCCGGGAAGACCTGGGGCTGAACTCTGTTCATATCACAGAGAGGCTGCAGAGGGGAAATAGCAGCCAGAAAAGTGCCTTGGCCTGAGCTGTGTGGTCACTGTCACAGTGGGCTGGGGTAGCAGGGGTGGTATTGAGGGTCCCCCTATCACCAGGGCAGAGATGAAGGGAAGGGGTTCACGTTCTGCTGTGCCCCAGAACACTGACATGCAATTCTGGTGTTTGCTTGCTTAATTTGTTGGAAGCTGAGAAAGAAAGTCAGTTCTGGGGCTCTTGGATTTCAGCCTGAAGCTGACGCATAAGTTTGCCCAGAAAAGCATGCAAGGGAGGAACCGGGTGAGCCAGAGTTGAGAGAGCAACATCTTGCTTTGCTGCTGGGCTGCCTGAGAAGGGAGAAGGGAAGGAAAACACAGTAAATGGGTCCAGTGCTGGAGAAGAGATGCTCTCATCTGGAAAATCACATTTCCCTTCTCCTTGCGCAGGGATTGCAAAAGCGTGGACTCTCCTATGGGAATAGTTCCACATGGACTGTTTCTCCAGCTGCCATCATGCCTAGTTCCCCCTTTCCTCCCTGAAATAAATATAGACAGACGAAGGAAGAGCGATGTGGCTGCAAATCTTCTAGAGAGCCGTGTCAGAGCCACAGAGAGTCTCATAACTGTGTAATGAGGTATGCAATAAGCCTAATGAATCTCCATCACCAACCCACGGGCGTGTCCTGGCTCTGTGCGTTGTCCTCTGGCACCCTGAAGGCAGCCAAGAAATAATCAAATCAGGACAATCCCAGATTGGCTGGCGATGGCACTGTCAGCTCCTGGCACAGTGGCTGTCAGGGCAAGCAAACTCTTCCCACACCATCCTGCTTCCCATGGGACCCCATCCCTCCCTGGGCTCAGACAGCACCAGTCCCTGCCGTGGGCACTGGGGACTGCATGGGAAAGGCTGTCCACTTGCACATTCCTGGAAATGCTGAGTAACTACCAGTGGTGATGGACAGCAGTGGGGAATAATGCTGGAAATGAGCTGGAGAGGCAGGGGATGCAAGGGAGGGAGAGGCTGCCCTGGGGGACAGTGCATGGCTTGTGCATCCCTGCCAGCACATCGGTTCTTGAAAGAAAAATACGGTGACCACAGAACTGGTTGGAAATGCTTCAACAGAACAGGGTTATTTTTCCCTCAGAGGTTGCCAGTTTGTTAAATCCCAGTTGTTTTGCACAAGCAGGCTTCAAGAACACTGTGACAAACCCCAGGAAGGTCACGGGCCCCACCTCTCAGGCTGGCAGACCTGAGACCATGTAAGGGCTCAGTCCTGGGGCTGTTCCTATGGGAAGGAGGGGGCAGCACAGAACATGTGACACACTGGAGCTGCAAACCCCAGCACTGTGGTTGAGAGCTGAGCACAGGGGCAGGGAGGCATTTCTGTCACCCTGCTGACCTGCTCTGGGTGTGCTGATGTGCTGCTGCACCCCCAGGCCCACCCACCTCTGCCTTTGAGTTGTTTTGCTGGAAGCACTCAGTTATTTCACTGTTGCCATTCCCTGATGGCCTTCCAGAATTGTCTGTGCGCTCTGCTGGGATGCAAACTGGGCAGAGGGCAGGGACATCGGCTGTGCTTGACATCTAGCACGGGACCACAGGGACTCTGCTCAGAAAGCTGCTCCTGCCTGTGGCATTTTCCCTGGCTAGCACATATTTCAGGTTGGGCCAACATGCTGAAAATGGATTTTGAGCTTGCTGAAAACATGTGCCTTCCCATCCCTCCTGTCTGCTGGAGAAATCAACCATCCTAACATGAGGTTCCATGTTGGGGAGAATAGGACACCCCAACCTACAGATAGCATGGACACCAGCACTTCTGCTGATCCATTCACTCTGGGAACATTTCTGGAAGCATTTCTGCCATTCCAGGCACCAGGATGCAAATGATGGCTTGAGGGTTTCTCAGCTCCAGGCTGACATGTGACAGAGCCAGGGGAATCAGTGAACTTCTTGCCCAACTGAGAGAGCCTGGCTGTGGGCTGGGAGAACTGGACTTGTTTCTTCAAATCAAAATCCCTGCAGCAGTTTGGCTTTGCTAGAAGTGACATCTCCCACTTTATCATAGGACTGATACCTTACTTCCTGAATTTGTGCCTCTTTAGTGCTGGCTTTAGGTAAGCCCAGACACACGTGGCTGCTGGGGTTTGTGTGCTGCCCTTGAGTTGGGCCCATTTCCTCCGAGGGAAAGGCAGCCAGAGGGGAAGAGAACACAGGGGAGAATCTGAGGGGGAACCCAAAGGGCTCTGCTGGGCTTGGAGAGTGGGGGTGCTACCATACCTGGGTGAGATGTGAGACTGGACACCATCTGAATTTTTACAAGCTAAAGAGTACTCAGGCTACCTCTGCTAAAGAAGAAATTAATAAATTTACAGTACCCAAATGAGAGCTCCACTGGGAAGACACAGCTTGTGGAACTGGCAGAGCTTTCTCAGGAGTGAGCAAGGGGGCCTGGACTTGGCCAGATATAAAGAGTCACAAACTATTCAAAGCAAATTGTCCTGAGAGAAACTGAGATGTAAGAGGCAGGGGCCATTGTCTAAAGTTTGGGAAAATGTTCAGAAGAGCTGGTTCCTCTTTTAGGCTCCAGACAACCCTTCCACTCAACACTTAGGTACAGTCTCATTGGTGTGGGGTCAGCCAAAAGAAATCTGTGTGCTGGTGGATGGGTGGTGTGGCCCTCGAGCCACTTACAGTCAGGCTTTAGGGACATCTGGTGCCTCCTATTTAACACATGCATCTTAAATGGGCTTTTTTTTCCCACAGACCTGAGACATGTGCTAACAGCTTTCTCCTGTCCTGTGAGGGCTCTCAAGGCGCTTTATAGAAGGGAAATGCAAGTGTTTCCTGCTCAGTGTGGTGCTGTGGGACTCGCTAATCCCTGTGGAGCTGCTCAGTGGCAGACAGGCTGAGAAAGAGCCTCAATGCCCATTCCCTGGGCTCCTGCACCCAGAGCTCAAGGGGAATGGCCCCAGCTGCATCCTCTGGCAGGTACTGTGCTCTGGCTCGGGGCTGCCAGGCTGCCACTGCCTCCCTGTGAGCTCTGGGGACTCCCCAAGTCCCTGAAATACAGGACAGTGACTTGGGGGGGGATGCTGTTTGAATGTAGATAATGCTGGACAAGAGGAAAGGAATTGAAAGAATAAAAAATGAGCTGACATCATTCCTTTGTGCTTCCACAGACATAAACCCTCTGCTCTACAGGCACCTGGGTGTATCTCATCAGCTTGGATTGGTTTGTTCCTCTACATATTTTAGCTGTGTGGATGAAGAGAAAAGAAATGTTGTGGCAGAGAAGAAGAAAAACTGGAGAAGACTACAAAAAGACGTGAGCTGCCAGTGTGTTTTGAGTTGCTTTATTCTGAATCAATATTGAACTGAAGAGGAATTATAAATCTAAGAGATTACAGCTGAAGCAATGCCAGGGTATCTGTTTCCAGATATTCTTTCCTTTTTTTTCTTTTACTGGCTGAAGCAGCTGTTTTTACAAGAATCCACAGTAAAAGAGTTATTAAAACAAAGGGGGAAAAGAAATAACAATAAACGGAAGATATATAGCAGACAAGGAGTAGCAGAGATGAGGGGCTGGGAAATAAATGGAAGAGGAAGAATTTGACAACCAACAGTTTGTAACCAGCATCAGGTGCTACAAAATCTGGAAGATGTTTGTTTTACAAGGCAGTGATCCCCAGCTTCAGGACTGTACTCACTGATTTATGGCTCCTGGCAGCTGTTGCAGAGGTTGAACTGAGAGCAACAGAGACAGAAAAGCGTAAACCACCCTCGGTGCTTGCCTGTTGGTTCCTAATGGAAGGGGATTTATTAGTAGGAAGCCAGTGGGGAGGGCTGGGGGCACCTGTGGGCAGGTTCCCAGCTCCATTTCTCCCCGTGTCTGGGATCAAACGGGCTTTTGATGGATTTCAAGTTGTAATTAAGGCAAGAGGCACAGAACTGAGGGCATTTGTGTGGCTTAAAGCCTCACTGTGCTTCAGCCAAGAGAGTGCAGTCAGCAAAAGCACGCTGGTAGCCTGGCTGAGGATGGAATAACGAGTCAGAATGAAGCCCTGGGAGGTCATGGAGCCCCTTGACACCATCCTGGCTGGCCACCACAGCTGGCTGGGAAGCTATGAACCCACTCAGCCTGGGGTGCCCTGTCTGTGCATTGGTCTCCAGCGAGTTACACTTTCCCAAAACCTTCCTGTAATGTAACAGATTTCTACAGAAACGACTCTGAAACAAGTAAAATTAACCAAAACCTGGTGTCCCTCCCATAGTTTGACCTCTCGTTGCACACCACCTTTTCCACAGTCTCCAGCTCTCCAAAGGGTGGCTCACAACCCTTGAAAAGGCTTTTACAGTGATATTTTGCAGGATTTACCCTGGTGCAGCACTCTAGTTAAATGGTCCCAGATTTTTCAGAGCTCTGCCTTATTTAGGTGCTGTATCACAGCCTGCCCTTGTTATGTGCTTGTCTTGAAATCAAGCAAAGACCCCTTTTCCAAGGGTAGCTTATCCCCACAAAAGAGCCTTCATATTCCTCTCATTGCTTAACCAGCACTGATCACTGTGCTTTCAAAACTAAAACCAGCATTTTGACTTGTATCTGAAGTTGCTCAGAAGCTGGAAAAGAAAATCATCTGTCAACAACCCATGTGCTTAACTTTCTGTGCCAGGAATGACCCCTGTGCTTGCAAACAGCACTTGCCTGAGAGGCTCAGGGGGATGTGGGAGGCAGCCCCTGCTGCAGCCAGCACGAAACCATTCAGGTTGTTGAGGATTTGGCCTTGTGCTTCCTTCAGGCTTATTGATTTATTTTGCAACAATGCACCATAAATAGATTTATTCTTACAGTTATAATTGAGCCGATGAGAACTTGGGAAGTGGAGACTGAAGTCAAGCAGAGTAGAAATCAAGCCTGGAAGCAGATGCTGGTGGAATGACCACATCTCCTAGATTGTGTGAAAGGGAAATTAATGTTTTTCTGTCTGGACACTGCACTGGACACGGCCCTGCATGCCCAGATCCAGCACTGTTCTCTTTTGGGGCCAGCTCCACTTCCCCATGGGGGACCCCACTTGTGCCCACAGCCCATTCTGTGCCATCACCAAGAACCCACACCCAGTGCTCTGCTGTGCCCTTGGAGGCTTCCAAAAGCCCCATCCCTCCCTCCCTCCCTCCCTCTGGCAGTGCCCTGTCTGCAAACCTAATTTTTAATGCTTTTCTAACCTCAGCCCTCTCCATTAAATGAAGAGAAGCAGAATTCTCTTCTTTCCCTTTTTAAATCGAGCTTGTGTTTTTAATTGCTGAATCTTTCATCTCTTCTAATGTATCTGAGGAGCACAGAGAGCAGGGGCCCTCCAGCCACTGCTGCAGCTCCAGGATGTGACCCGAAGAGAAATTATTCAAATAAATTTGCAGTCACCTCACAAACAGCTGCTGAGCAGGAAGGCAGGAATCTTCCCCCATTCCACCATTTGATGCTGATTATTCATATGGTGCTGCTGAGGAGTTAATATAGTTGGCTGGGACAGGACAGAAATGATGCCTGCTTAATATGACAGAAAATAAATAGGATCTGCTTTCGAAGGATGAATTGACGGAGCTGTCGTGCCTGATGCTGGGGAGACAAGCGTCTACAAGCTTCAGCTTAATGTGGCATGGAAATGTATTGGGTTGTATTTATGGCCATATACAATACTTAACTGGCTATTGTGCTGATTAAATATTTAATTGACTGTCTGTGAGGAGAAATGCACCATTAGTCTATAGGGAATTACACTGTTCCTTGTGCCTGCTCTTAAATGAAATGTGTAATTCGTTGTCACTTAAGCATAATGTTAACTGCCCGTTAAGGACATATTTTCCAGGGAAATAAATACAAAACTTGCCTGCTGGCATTGCCCTGGGTGAAACCCTACGTGCCTCAGTGTGGGCACAGCCCTCAGGGGCACCCCAGAATTTGGGGCACAGTGGGGAAGGGCAGCCAGGAAAGGGACTTTGGGGTTCCTGCACTGCCAGGTGGTTTTTGGAGGTGTTGGTTGAGGGTGATTTCAACCCCTTTTCCACTGGTCTTTTGCACTGTGGCTGTCCAGGTGCTTTTAGGGGAGAGAGAAAGCCCAGCAGGATGCTCCTAAGAGAGCTCTCCTTACTGCAGCGGGGTGAAGGGAGTGAGCTCAGTCAGAGACCACCAGGCGAGTTTCTTTGCCTGGTTTTTTTGGGAATCCGAATTCAGTGGGGAAAACAGAAGGAGGAGAGAGGCAGGGAGGAAGGCTTGTGAAAGCAGTTGTTTCTTCCCTTCCTCAGGGCTACCCTGGGCTACAGCAATAGCAAAGTACACGGAGCAGAGCTCTCCTGCCTTTCAGGCTGCACTGTGCTGAGCACCTGCAAGAGAAAAACTGGGAATGTGCTGAGTTTTATTCCTTATCATTATCATTTAATGTAAACCCTGCGGCCTGTGATGCAAAAACTGGTGATATTTTATTGGAAACCCCACTCAGCATCGCACTGAGAGCTTCCAGCATCACGGACCCTGACGGCTGCACAGCCTCTGCCAGGCAGAGTTCCCCCACCACGGCTGCCATGGCTCTGTGATTCATCCCAGCAATGAAACTGCCATCTCTGTTGAATAACTGATCCTTCAGCAGCCTAACTCTTTTTCCATTGATGGTTTGGCAGGCTTCGACAACTGGCTCCTTCTCTTCAGCAGATTTTCACGTCCCTGACCGCGTGCTGGCTGCAGAAGCAGCTCCAGGGCAGCATCCTCCCGACTTGCAGCGAGATGCCTGCTGTGTTTGATGCTTAAAAGCACTGGCCAGCTATTGACATTCAATAGCTAAACTTCATATTCTGAATACTGCAGCTTTGTCTGTGTACTTAGAGCCAGCACTGATTGGGCTGAACTGTCTGATAAGCGTGGCTCTGTGCCGCTCTCCCACGCTCCCTGAGCTCAGGGGGTTTTACTTCATGATGAACGGTCCTGAGCTCAAAGCTTCTCTTAACAGGATTGACCTGAAGACACAACCATCCTAGGGCTCATAATAAGGGAAGCCCTGCCAGAACCAGTGCAGTGAAAGGGCAATGTTAATTTTAGCCAGGATCCATATCCTCATTAGATGCAGGCAAGGTGTGATGTTCCCCTGGCTGGCATGGATGGCTTGGCTTGCCTGGCACCAAGGCTTCACACCCACGATGTGCTGTGTTGTCCCCAATCAGGATCATCTCCTACAAGAACCCTGATTCAGCTCTACCACTGTGGCTGCTCAGCTGTCTCCCCTCAGTCTGTGCTGGACCTGGGAACCCTTCAGGGCATCCAGCCTTGAAATTCAGGGGGAAAAGAGCTGTCTTGGAAGCGGGGAATTCCCTGGGGATGATAAGGTGGTGGCACCAGTCATGCAGGACTCAGAGCAGAGCTGCATGCAGCAACATCCATTCTCCCAGTGCTGGCTGGGAAAGATGCTTTGCCTCGAGGAAAGTGGAATATTTAAGTGTCAGCAGCCAGGGCTGCATCTTTCCTCTCCTATGCTCTGCCCTGATGGTAGGGGACACACATGTGGCTGGGTCAAGCTCTGCCTGTGCTGCTCAGGGACATTGTGGTGATGGTCTGTAGGGAGCTTCATTCCACACTGATTGGCAAAATCCAGAAAATCCAACCTAGATTTGCTGCAAACAGCTCCAGGACAAGGGACACTGCTGGGAATGAAAGAGGCACCTTGTGATGTTTTTGAATGTCAGAGTCCCTGACAGCCATTCTGGGAAGTGAGGAGCAGAGGGTGAGTCCTGTCCTCCAGCTCCAGCGGTGTCAGCTGCTGCCAACACCCCCACACCCATCCCTTGGGTCCCCTTGCTGTGTGCTGTGAGGTGTGACAAGTCAGAGCTGCCACCATCCCCATGGGGAGCGCTGCTGCCACATCTGGAAGCATCAGGGAGGTGTCACCATGGCTCCCTGGAGTTATCTCAGCTCTGAAATACCCCAAGTGCCAGACCCCCACCTCCCGGCTCCAGGACCTTAGGGGACGTGCATGCAGATTGTCTTAGTGAGGTTGATTGGCTTTTCTTTATTTTTCTCCTGTTTTCCTTTTTTTCCTTGGCTTTCACACCTCCCCTCACTCTCTATTTTTAATCAACTGAGTCAACCCTGGTTTCAGTGCTTGAGGAGTGGAAAGGTGATCCCACTCCATCAGCAGGGCACAGCCCACACATCTCCCCTCTGTGCTGCTCCCCAGCCCACACGGTTCTGCACTGTCACGTGTGTATCCCTGCCAAGACACCATTATAATGCATTTTTGCCTCTGTGGAGGTGCGGTTAAGGGACTGAGGATCTGAAAGCTCTGGTTTGGAGCTGCATCAGCCCTTGGGAAATGCAGAAGGGCGTCCTACCAGCTCTGTGGACCACAGCTCTAAACTGGAAGACCAGTGGGACAGCAGCTGCCCTAGGCAGGGGACAAGGTCTAATGAAAGTGAGAGGCTGGGGGAAGAGTCAGAGGGGAGCTGATATGGGGTCAAAAGCCCCTTCCCAAGCCAGGGAAGGGTGAGCAGCTCCTGTGAACTGCCTGCCCCTGTCAGCCCTTCCCTGTGCCAGGAGCACATCTGTCTGTCCTGTCCTTGCTCCAAGCTTGGTGGTTTGATCCATGCAGGATGTGTGTAGGTCCAATTCTGGGCTTTACTTGGCCACCAGCAGTGATTTCGGTAGAACCCCATCATCCCTGTCATGGGCTGAGCCCATCCCCTGCAGTCTGGGGAGAGGGGGCAAGAAGAGGCATGGGGTTTTAGCTTTTCTTTAGAACATTAATCACACTTTAATTATATTGAAACCTGGAGACATGGCAAAGGATTAAGTGGATTATCTTCAAAGTAATTTGTTATCAAATATTTATTCTTCTGGGAAGGGAGATGCAGTCAGAGAAATTCCGCATTATCCGTGCTGCCGGACAAGGACGTGCCATGTCCTTCATGCCTCCCCCTGCCCTTACCCCACCCTGACCCCTCGGTGCAGGCTTGAAACGCAGAGCAGGATCCCTTGTCCCCGGGGTCCCTTGTCCCCTGGGATCCCTCGTCCCCTGAGGCTGGTGGCTTTGAAGCCACCGTTGTGTCAGGGATTTGCCACTGCAGGAGGGGGACACCAGTGTCTTACTGGTGGTCTCTGCTCTGCGAGGTGACACGGCAGGAGCGGCCAGCACCGCTCAGCAGCGCTGGCAGTGCGATGGATGCTGCCGGCCTCGCTCCCTGCCTGCATCCAGAGGCGGGGAAGGGGCCGGGGCTGCAGCAGGCGGCAGCTCCATCGCTGCCCGAGGAGCCAGGGAGATGCGTGGTAAATCGGATTCAGCCTGAGCTCTTTATCCATTCGGCAGACTGTGGGTTTAGTGCTTGGATGCTTCATTAACTAATAATAATGAGTCATTGTATTTGCCTCCTGGGCATTGTAAATGATCCAGTGTCAGGAGACGCCGCGAGGACATGGAATCGCAATGAGGCTGAAACGGGCTGAGCCTCGGAGCGCAGATAAAGCTGATGCAGACGGACCTGTGTGCTCCCCACCTGGGGACAGGGTGCCTGGGGAGGGGACAGGGTGCCTGGGGAGGGGACAGCTGCACAGGGATGTGGCCTCGCTGCGGCTCATGGCACCAGAGAGCACCAGGGTGTTGGCATGTCCACGACGTTTCCCTCTTCCCTGTGCTCGCGTGCCAGGAACAAAAGCTATTCTCTCCACTTCCTTCCCACTGATAAAGAGACTTTTCAAGCCTATGCTGCCCTGCAAGCAGGTCTCCCAGTCTCCCTCTGGGTCTGCACCTCAAGGTGATGTGACAGGTGCTTGGGGACCAGCCTTTGTAGAACATCTTCATATTTCTTGTAAGGATAATTCATCCTTAGGAATGAAAGCAGAATGATGTGCAGTGTGGGATAAATATGAATGATAAACCCTCTGTCCCCAGCATGAGAGCAATACCTACCCATCAGAGCCTTTGTACTGTGTTGGGGGTGAAGGCAAATTTCCAGATGTGCAGGGCACTACTGGATGTGACACAGATGTCTCTCCCCTTCCCTGTGCCTTGTTTGTGGGTCTAATTTGCCTCCAAAATCTTATCCCTGATTAAAACAAAGGGGAAAAAAGAAATAAAGATGAAAGCAACAAGGAAATAATAAAAAAAAAAATAAAAGAAAAACAGGGAAACAAGCTGGTGGGCTGACTGTGCAAAGAGCAGGAGTTGAGATGAGGTCATTTCAGCTCACACATCGTCAAGGGGGACAGCTAGATACCTCCTGCAGGAGGGGCAGCCACCAAGGGTCTCCTTCTGCCTCAGTTAACACAGGAAACTCCAACTCTTAGGAGCTGAGGGGGTGGCAGCAGGGTCCCTGTGTGTCACCACAGCCCCAGTCTGCCAGTGGGGCAGGAGCTGGGCTCTGTAGGGTGAGAATCCCTGCAACGCTGTGAGATGCTCATAGCCCACATTTCACCCTGGCTGCACACCCTTTGCTGACCCCATTTTTCGGGTCCCAGGCAGCCTCCAGTTCAGGGCTGGGACCCCATGAATTGTGGGTTGGTGCAGCATTGCAGTCACCTCTGTTCACCTGACATCACCTCACCATGGAAGAGCCAGCTTTGTTTGACAAGACATTGTTTTCCATAAACCATGCAGACTGGCATTAATTAGATTTCTATCCTTTAATTCTTTATTAATTGAATCTTACATCAGCTTGCCTTTTACTTTGCGTAGGATTAAAGCCAGGCAGAGCAGGCAGCACTGATCTGGGTCATCCCGTGCTTCCTCTCCACGAGCCAACTCACCTTTCCCTCCTGCAGCATCCCTGGCTCTGGGCTTCACTCCAGGATCTGGCTCAGGCAGGGCATGGAGCTGAGGCACCCTGGCCTACCACTTCTCCAGTGTTTATTCCTGGCAGATGATATTTAATAAGGCCACAAAATTAATGAACTAGAAAGTGCTTCAGCAGCTTGACGTGAGACAAATATAGCTGCCTGTTCATTTCCAAATACCAAACAGAAATATTTGCTGCCTGTTTCTGCCTGTTATGTATCATTACCAATTTTGCCATCTCTATTAAGTATTTATCTGTAACAATACAAATACAACTTTAAAAACTCTGTTCTTATTGCCCTCAGCCCTTCTGGGTATGCTTTTTCCCTGGTATGTTCATTGTTTTTTTAATTCTTAACATTTAATCTCTTCCATAACGTAAGTACCGCTGTTTGGTTTTCCTTGACCATATATACATATGTACATTTTCCCATTGTAATTGCAGCTTTCGCTTCACCACTGACCCCCAAGCTTCCTTCTCTGACTCCGTAACCAGTCCTTTGTGTCCCTTTGTTGACTCTGAAGGATCCCTCCTAATTTCCAGCTGTGTGTTTTTCCATCTGATTTTCCCCCTCGCAGCCAGGCAGAGCACAGCAGCGTTCGCAGGGTTGTGGTGGCTGTTTACACATCCTCCTGCCTCGCCCCGGGCACGTTTATTCCCCGCCATGGCAACGAGCCCTGCTGCAGGGATGCTCCTGCCGTGCCTGAGCCCCCATTCCACGCGGGATCCTCTGGCCACGGAGCCCCAGCCGAGCTGGACTCACTCACTGCCCTCCCCTGTCCCCCTCCAGCGACCCCAACCCTGTGCTGTGACTCAGTTTCCTTTCCCGAGGACTCCTGTTACACAACATCCCACCTTCGCTTGGCTGGGGGAGGTGAAGCAGCAAGAAAACTCCCACTGCTGGAGGTGGGAAAACGGGGAAGAGGGAAAATGTGTCAGCACGGTTTCTCCAGGCAGCAGCGTGGTGACACCCGTGTGACTCTGGCTGCGCTCCCTCCTGTGTGAGATGCTCCACAACCCAGGGCAGGAGGGATGCTGCCAGTACAAATGGGCAGAACCTGCTGCAGGGAGTCCAAGGCAGACAGAGAGCTGGAGGAAACACCCCGTGGGAGTTTGTGTCTGCTGCAGTTGCACTCAAGAGATGTCATCTGGGAAAGGGGACGGTGCTGCCGTGCTGGGGCCGGGACAGATGTGTCAGGGTGCGGGACAGTAATGGGTATGGTGATGTCCCACCTTGTCCCCATGGTCACCATGTATCAGATCCTGTGGGAGTGACCCAGAGGGCTAGAAGCACCTCCTGGCATTGCCCTGGGATGACTTCTGGGGTTCACTGCTGGACTCACCATCTTTGAAAGACTTTTTTCCCACCCATCTGCTGAGCAGGGGCTCATGTCTGCCTTCTGCTGATGGGAGGGGAAAAAAACTCCAGAAGAGGTCCCAGCTAAGCTGGTCCTGCCTCCGGGACATTTCTTTGCGTATGGATTAAAAGAGAAACCAAGTGGATTAAGGTCTCTGCAGCACAGTTCTTCCCTGCACCTCCAGGCTTTTCCTCCCATGCAGATGCCTGTACTGGTGCTCAAGCAGCCTTTTGGCTGGAGGCAGAAGAGGGAGAAACCATGTGGGATGAAATTTTGGGAACAGAGGAGCCTATGAGGCTGGACTGTCAGGAAGCAGCTTCCACAATGCTCAGGGTGGAGATGGCTCAGCGCTGCCCTGACAAAGCCAGGCAGAGATCTCATCTCCTCTCCCAAACCAAACACACCATGACTTTCTACATTTTATTCACATTTTCGGTGATCTCAGTATTTTCCTTTGTGTTCCTGAGCTTCCATCCCTGTTTTCATCATTATTTCCAGGATGAAATTTAGGAAGGTGCTCCCACTACAAAGGAGAGCCACAAGGCAAGGAATAACCAACACTGGAGGAAGAAGGCAGCAGACACCACAAGGCTGGTGGGCATTAGCAATTTCACAGATTAGGACTTGTGAGCAAATTCCCTGCTGGGAGCTGGCTGCAGCTCTTCCTGAGCCAGCTGCCTGCCCAGCCTGGGCAAGCACACACAGAAATGGATGAGCTCGCCTGGGCCAGCCTTGGATCTGGAGCCCCACGTGTGCCCTGCAGGAGCTGGCTGCTGAAATGCTGCCCTGAACCCGGTGAGGAAGCTCTCCCCAGCGCTGCCTTCCTTGGTGCTGTGGGTTTTTTACCAGCAAAACCCCATCATTACACTCCTGCCCCGTCCAGGGTGCAGCAGGTTTGGGTTGATGGTCCCGTGGCAGCGACGCACACAGTCTGTCCTGCAGGACCATGTCACTTTGCTTACTCACAGCCAAATATTTGGATCAAAAGGAAAATATCAAGCAGCAATGGCTGGGACTGAAGTTGTGCCACTGCACCCCTTTGCAGTGTGCAAGAATTCCTGACCTGGGGAAAAGCTACAGCAGGATGGGGTGTTCCAGAACAGCAGGGACCCCACTTTGTGCCTGGGTTGAAGGGGGGAGAGCTGTTCCCTGGCACACAGATACTGTTGTTGTGCTGGGAATGGGGTCCACATCTCCGTGCAGGACCGACCATATTTCCTTGGCTGGCAAAATATGATCCAGGCTCCAAAACTGGCAGCCCCATGTCACTCATGGGGCAGACACATGGATGGGGCTCAGGAGCTTGGGGACAGGCTTGGGGGAAAGGGCAGGAGAGAGAATAGAGGCTCTAAAGTGAAGCAGAAACACAAAGGGAATTTTTCCTTCTGTCATTTAGCTGGCAGAAGGTGACACTGGGCCTGTCACCCGCTTTCATTACATCTCCAGGGCTTTTCATGCAAATTCAGGCAAACAATTTCTCGGTTCCCTTTTAGCACTCTGGGAGGGCCAATTTCATTTCAGGAGCAGTGGGGAACAATAATCATCTTGAAGTGTCTTCCATCCTGAGAGACGCAGATAAGAGCTGCGCAGTGGACTAACAGCACTAATTTGACATTTTCAGCTGATAGCTTTGCAGATGACAAAAATCAGACACCATAAAAAGCTGGTAAACTCCATAGCAGCAGGGTTACCCCCTCCTGCACACCCTTCCCGCTCCCCTCCTCTGCCCTGAGAGTGAGATGAAACCCTGTCCCTGAGGTCACTGCTCCTCATTGCCGTGGGGAGGGGGCTTTGGTGGGGTTGGGGCAGGTTTGGCTGGTGGCTGAGCCCTGAGAAGGGAGCAGGACATGGCTGTGGGATGCAGGGAAATGCAGGTCAGTCTGGGAGATGCAGTCTAGCCCATTGGTGCTGCACTTCTTCCTGGGGAAAAGAATATCACTTGTCTTCTACCTTTTTGGAGAAGTCCCTGCTCGTGTATCCAAAGGGAAGGAGATCACTTTAGTGCTCTGAGATACCAGTTGAGATTCCTGATCCATTTTATGGAGCCAAGCAAGAAAAATTCCCCTTCAGCAGACTTTTCCAAGGTATTTTCCCAATCCCCCCTGCTGTCTGAGCCCATGAAAAATTTGCAGGCAGTTTTGTCCCCCGCCATGCACACTGCCTTGGCTCACACCGGGATGCACAGGTTTGTCTTGCAGCTCCGTAAATCCAGCTCCCCTCACAGGATCCCAGGTGGGTGCCCAAACCGTGGGTGAGTGCTGCTGCTATTTGTGAAATCACTTGGCAAAGTGACAAAAAGTGGCTGTAAATGTGTCCCCCAGGGAGTCAGGCAGGGGCTGGCCCAGTGGCAAATGGAACCACTGAAAGCTCAGCAATTTGTCTGGCCCAGAGCTGTGTGTCCAGGCAGGAACAGCTCCCTCTGCCCTGCCCAGGGACAGAGAGGGCAGCTGGGCTCCACAGGACAGTGTCTGCCTCCTCCTGACAAGCCTGCCCCAGCTTTAATTGCTGTCCTGGGAGGGTTTCCCTGGTGTCTAGACCTTGTTGCTGCTCCACCCCACCTTGTCCCAACTATCAGAGGATGAAGAACAGACACCTCCCTTTCTTGGCATCACTTTTCCCATTTTCTCTTCATAACAACCTGCTTTCTTTGAGCCTGAAGCCCAGTTTTGCCAGCCAGTCTTCATGGTTTTTGCCCCATGTGGTCCTCCTGGCCTCTCTCTGCCCCATCCTGCATATGGTGAGGATGCTCTTCCCTCCATGGGTCCCTGGGGTGGGTATTAATCCCACTCCCCAGCAGACACCAGCAGCCTGGAAAGCTGCACGTCAAGGCTCAGCGGAGGATTCATTTCCCTTAGGTCCCTTTTATTTCTATTTTCCTCCTTAGATAAAAGACAAGATTGAGTGACCAAGGCATATATGAATCCAACTGGGCCCAGCTTCTGAGTTTTAATTTCTGCCAGGCATGAAGTCTAGGGGAAAAAACAGGGAAAAAGGCACAGATTTCTCCCTGGTGCAAGCGGGAGTCCAGCTCTCCAGCACAGCAGGGTTTGTTCAGATGAAGTTAAGCTGAGCCACAGGCACTGGGAACAGCAGCTAATTAAACTGGTGACACTGGGGCAGGCTGAGAAGGGCATGCTGCAGAGAGCAGAGGTCTTGCTGACAGAAGGCATCTGCTGCCAGCTGGGAAATGAAACCCCACCCCACGATCAAGAAAGTGATTTTGAAGCCATTTTTGTACCTGAATTGGGGTGAAATGCAATATCAGATTTTTATTTTTTTTTCATGGGAGGAGATATTCAGCACATGTGGAAAAAGCTTTAGGAGAGCTCAGTGGGGTTTCTTGGCTCAACATGTGACTGCTCAACCAGTGCCCATTAATTTTGTTTTCTCCCTGAAGGCAGAAATGGGTCTAGGCAAATGTCTGTGGCTCTCCCACCCTTTCTCCCAGAGGAACTCATATTTTTTTCATCAATCTTGAAATATTCCCAAGGAAAAAATGTTCATTTTTATGAGAGTGGCATTAGAGCCAGCAAACTGTAACCATGGGAAATTCCTACCTGGTATGAAATTCACCTCACTCACCTGGGCTTTGACTGTTTTCTGCTTCTTTTTTAAATTATTATTTTGACCACAAGCTGCTGAGGACAGGCACTGTTCCTCTTGGAGCTCCAGCAATTTGGGAACGATGAATTCCAAGTAGAAGTTTCTTTCACCAGCACCTGCAGCTCTGCTTCTATCCGACATCCTTGCCCCCTTTTTTTTGATTGCTGAGAGCAAACACCCCTTTGAGATTTCCCTTCAAGTCTCTGCTAACGCTGGAAGTGTCATTTTCCTGATATAATTTTTGAGTTGCACTGCACCAGGCCAGCTTGGCTTTGGTCCTGCAGCAGCTGTGTCCTGCAGACCCCTGGCGTGGGGAGGAGCCGGCCTCGGCCATGCTCCATCAGCATCCCTTGCTCCCACCCCACACAGCCCAGTGCCTGCAAAGGCTGGCTCCCTCTCCCTCTGATATTTATTGTGGCTCTTCCAGAAAAAACCAGCTCTACTTGCTTTGTCCCTTGCAGGGAAACCATACAAGATTTCTCATCTCGCTCCCAAATATAATGGAATGGTGTCTTGCTGGCCTGGCTGGTTGCAGTTCTGTGGAGGGAGGCTTTGAAAAGTGAAGGTGACGCCCTGCTGGTGTAGGCTCTGTGTTGCCAGTGAATCTCAGATGGGTATTGCTGTTTTTATTTTCCACAGGCAGCTTTCACAGGAAGGGACTACTAGAGATCACTCCTCAGCTCTGGGGCAGGACCAGTCTGTCAGTTCCCTTGCTGATCAATGTTGTGTCCCTGGTTCTTAATCCCTTCCATTTGCACTGCTCTTGGAGCCAGGATTGACATCCCAGCATCTCTCTCAACCTCCTCTGCTCCAAACTGAGCCCTTTTACTTTTCCCCCGCTTAGGGGCTCAGGAAAAGTGTGTCCAACCCACTAAGGCTGTGTGTGTCCCTGCAGCAGCTTCTAACAGCCTCCTTCTGCCCAGGACCCCTGGGAATGAGCAGGGAGTGGACAGGGCCCTTAGGCATGGGAGATAACACTGCTGAGATGTTTACACTGCCCACTGAACAATTTCTCATCTTACCAGAGGGCAGACTCAGCCCTGCCATGCCCTGGCTGCTGTCAGGAGGAGAGCTCTTGCTATGGGAAAGGCTCTCCATGCCTCTGCAATTGGATCCTCCAGAAATTCCCTCCTTCTTATGCTTTTTTTAATGGTAAGGAGGGGGATGTTGGTGAGAGAAGTGGCATTGGGGGGATCTGCCTGTCAGGTGGCTGTGCCACTCCTGTAAAACCCCCATGCTCTCCTCCCTGATCTTTTCCAGAGAGGGACTTGCAAGAAAATGATCTTGTACTTGCTGAGCTAAAAAACAGCTCCAGGAATTGCACCCTTGCAAGGGCCACCCCCAGACCCTGCACCTGCCTCAGCACTGTCACAGAACACATTGCAACTGGGATTTTTCCCTTGAGGGGAAAAAAATCCAATGTTTTGCCAAACATGTGGATAAATATTTGCGAAGTGTAAGCAGAAGCATTGAAATGCCCTCATGTCTGCAAGCTGTCAGAGATGAGGGTGTGAAAAGGGAGATGTGGCCCTTGTCTTTCCTTGAGAGATGCTGAAGGAGCAAGGCTGCACTGCCAGCATCCCTTTGTCCCTTGGTGCCCAGTCTGGGGACTCCAGCTAAATAAAACCACAAAGCTCAAGTGTTAAACCCACAAAATTGAAAGATTTCTGATGGGTCTGGCAGGTGAATCTCATTAGCCCAGTTACAGTAAAATGCAGATGAGGTTGTGTTTTGAAACCCCTGTTTCTGAGATGGGGCTGGATCCAGAATCAGCCTGCAGAAGCTGCTGCTGCCTGGCAGGGAGCTCCCAAATTCTCACCATGGTCTTGGCTGAAGGATGCTCTTTCCTTCCCTTCATAAGGAAATTGGAGGAAGGTTCCTCCCCCATGGCCTCTGGGGGTCCCTCAGCGTTGGTGGCTGCTGTCCCCAAAGGCACAAACCCAAATTCACATCTGGGTGGAGCTTTTGCTTCCCCTGCCATGAGGCAGCTCCTCCTGGAGCAGCTCAGGCACACACTGAAGCTGGCTCACACCCTTCCCACCTGAATCCCGGGTTTGGCATCATTAAGAAAGAATACTCCGGTTCTTTTTATGTATTTATATTTCCACGTTATAGCTCCTGGGTTTGTGCAGTTCTTGGCTGCTTTCTCAGTCCCCAGCTGGTCATTCAGGACTGCTGCATTAGTCCTTGGCCCTCCAGCTCAGGATGCTTTTAGCCATTGTCCCCAGTAAGCAGCACTTTGCTCAAACTGGTGTTACCAGAGGACAGCAGAAATAGCCCAGAAGACTTTTAAAACCCTACTGCTCTTGAAACTTTTATTTTGCCACAATAAATGTGTGATCCCTGCTTGGGTTGCTTGAACAACAGCTGGAGACTAATGTGGACTGTGACTCTTGGGGATGACCAAAACCAGAGAAAATGGCCAGCAAGGATAGTGGCAAAAGTGATGATCTTGCTAAGAAAAACTGTAACAGAAAACCCAGAGCTGCCCATAAATCACATCACCTTGTTATGCTACTGAGCAAAAACCAAAGCCAAGGTAAAAAAAACATCACAAAATGTACCCTGCTATAAAGCCTGTGTATTGTAAAACTCAAGACATAAAAATAATAGTAAAGCTGCAGGAAAATCTGGAGGCACAAGCTCTGACCCAGCATTAACAGAACATCCCAGGCACATTGTGGGCAGAAAGAGGCCAGTGAGGTCTCAGCACCAGGCTGTGGGGTCTGACCTGCAAAACTTGGTCTTCCATGTGTTCAGCTAATTAAAATTCCTTGGACTAAGGAATAATCATGTGCATTATGAAGTGTTTTCCCCCTGCTAATATTTTAATTGCCAGCTACCCTCTGCTCAGGGTAGGGAAAGGGGAATAGGAAGTTGGGAAGTCGCAGTGAATCATCTGAAGCAGCAGATGGAGTGAGGAGGGGACGAGGGGACCGGGCAGGGATCAGCACTCCACACATGCCTCCCCACACACCCCCCTTCACTGCAGGGCTTCTCTCTCGGCACAGCGAGGAGAAACCTGTTCAAACAACAGGTCCTGCATTAATATCTCATTCTCTATAAATAAATCAATAAAGGAAGCTCTGTTTGGCTGCTCTTCCTCTGAGTCACTTAGGAGCCCCGTGATGCTTTAGGTCCTGCTTCATCCCTGTGCTTTCCCTCCTCAGCTGGAGGTTGGTGGGAAGGAGGCATCACCATCCCCTCTCCTGCATGGGCTGAGAGAGGCTGTGCAACCCCTTCTGAGCCATCCCAGAGCTCTGCAGGTGCCCCATGCTCTTCTAGGGGAGCAGCACCTCAGCCTTGAGGAGCAGCCTGGCTCCAGAGGGGATCACCCCAAAGAAGGAGCCTCTGCCCAGAGGTTTGACATTTTGCCATTTGTTTATAGCATTGGTGCTTTAGAGTTATGGAGCCAAAAATGAAAGTTTTAAGCTGCAAAGTCCCTTAGAAATAAATGGCGTGGAAAACATATTGGGGTGCTGGAGGGATGTGCTGCTGTGTTTTTCCATAGAGGTTACAGAGGGAATTGGAATGGTCCTGTGGGAAGAGGGATGCTGGGATTCTGCTCCCAGGGTGGCCCCATCCCAACCTGCAGGCTGTGAAACCGAAGAGGGTTTGGCAAAGATGAAGTGGCTAATTAAGAGCCTCTAAAGATGAAAATGTTGTGATGGAAGCATGGGGACAAGTACAATTCCCACTGCACGGCTGCAAAACATCTGGGCTTTGGACGGCTTTGCCTGCAGTTGGTTTGGGAATTGAACACAGCACTCAAGAGAGCAGGGGTGGGAAACCCAGGACTTGCTTTGCCTTTTCTCCATATGTGCTCACAGGCTCCCTGTCATTTTTGTGGTGTGTTTACTCTTTTTTTTTCCAACAGCTTGTGTCTTATTGAGGAATTATGATCTAAACCAGCAAGGCCCTGAGGGACCAGGGCTCTGAGCAGAGAAATGCTGTGTAACACCTCCCAGGGTGGATGGATGCTGGCAGATACTGCACTAGAACAAGAAGTTCGGGTGGTTTAAGATAAACTGCATGCACTGGGTTTTAATGCATATGCAGAGCTGCTCTGATTTCTGATGAAGGCAAGAGGCTGGCATTTCTGAGTCTGCAGCTCATGCAAATTACTTACAACAAAAGTTATTAATATTACCTGCAGGAAGCTGGTGCATGCAGCCATTGATCAGCACAGTGTCCCACAACACAGATTTCTGCTTTCTTGGAATATTTGTTCACGTGTCCAGAGCTGAGCAGCTGCTCGAGGCAAGGGCAGTTTTGCCTGGTGAAGGAACAGCCCTGGAGCTGGGTGTGAGCTCTGCCAGGAGCAGCATTAGAGGGGGGTGCATGTCCCAAAGAGAGCAGGGCCAGCCCCCCTTGTTCTCTCCCATGTCTCAGGCAGGCCGTCTGAAGGCACATCAGTTCTTCTGACAGAAGGAAAACCATCACCCTTTTCCAACCAATGGAAACTCACAGTATTGCCAACATTGCAACTGACAATGCTTTCTGGGCAGCTCACCCCAAGCCTCTTGTCTCACTGGGTGTCCTTTTTGTCCCTGTCCAGGTTTAGCATCCCTTTGCTCCCTGGTGCATGTGAAACTGCTCGCCACCCCTCCTGAAATCCAGGCTTGTCTTGCCATTAGCAGCAGATGGCAGGGAGCTGGTGTCTTGAAACATGGGAAGAACCTCCTGCTCTGTGCAGAAAGTCCTTCAGGGTAGAAAAAGTGGTGAGGAAAGACAAAGCCAAACGAGAGAGAATTCAGTGAGGGAAATGCTGCTGCTCACAGCTTGCTTGAGCGACTGGATCTTGTCCTGATCTGACCTTGACTCTTCTCCTGCCTGTCCTGAGGAGGCCACCAGTTCTGCCTCCTGCTACCAGCACAGGATCTTTAAAATCATAAACAACTGATGTGTCCTGGTCTTCTCCTCCTCTCTGCCTCCCAGACACCTTGGGAGTGCATGGACAAAGGCCTGTGATCTACCTATAGCTGAATCCACTGTAGTGATCAGCTGTGTGATGAGCATGTTGTGCTCTGTTAGGGGCAGGTAAGTACTGTCAATGGACACGTTAGATTCAACCTGATGAGCTTTTTCCTCTC
>VZTX01006326.1:0-24979 GCA_013400915.1 Pardalotus punctatus | reverse complement strand
CTTTTTCCTCTCCTTCTCTCCTCTCCTCTCCTCTCCTCTCCTCTCCTCTCGGGCCATGAGGAGAGAGTGGCTCCTGAGGGCAGCTCCTTTACTGCAGCCAGACATCGATGTGTCCATAACTCAGGGCTGGTGGAGCCCAGCACAATCCCAGCGTGTTACAAGGTGATCAATAATGAGTAGGAATTAATGCACTGGAAATGATGGATTCAGAGTCAGTTTGAGCCTGGCTCTGGGCTGTCACTGTTGCTCAGCCTCGTGGGGACAGCAGAGCAGGTGGAGGGTCACAGGCAGCTCCCAGGGCACTCCCTGCATCTCTCCAGCCTCAGAGATGTGCGCATCATCTTGGCCAAGCTGGCTGAAATTCAATGGCTCATGCAGACCTTCCCAGGAGCCTGCGAGGGTCTGTCCAGGATGATAAAGGTGAAATACATCCCAGCCTCAAGGCACTGCATGCCTAGGCTCCCAGGCAGAAAAGCAAAGCTCCTTATGGACTGGAGATAAAATTGAGACCTTCGCAAAGCTTTTTAAAGAGGGCTGGCTGCAGCTCAGTGTGGGCAGAGCAGCCTTGCTCTGGCAGCTGGACCTTCCTGACTTTTCCCTGCATCGTGCCCAGTCTCAGCTGTGGGGGCTGCTCTCCACCAGGTCGGCTGGATGAGCCCTGGCTCTGTGTTGAGCAGGGGGAAAAGCAGTAGCATTTCCTCTGCCACAGCCACAAGCACTAAGTATTGCCTAATAATCAAAAGGCTTTTCACCCCTGTAAACCATGTCCTGCAAATTCTTCCTGCAGACACAACCCAGAACCCATCCTCTCCCACCTCACTCATTTTCCACTTTCTCTGACCCTTTATGGCCTAATAATTGGTGTCTGATTCAATTCTGGCATCTGCTGCCATGGTGGTGGTCCTGCCCAGGACAGGCACCGTCCCTGGCTTGCCTGGGCTCCTGTTCCCAAGTCCTGCAGGAGCAGCACAGCCAAGGGGCTGGAGCAGCAGCAAAAAGCTCCTGGGTTCTTCTACTCAGGAGGTGGGAGAGCCCTTCGATGGCCAGAGGAGATGTTTTGGAGTGAACCATGAGGAGATGACCTCTCTCAGTGCAGTACTGGTTCATCTCTTTGGCCAAGGATACGAAATGGAACCACATTTTGGCCCTTCATCCTAAAGCAGTGATTGGTGGCACTGAGGGGACAATTGTGTGACAATTCAGGAGACCTCAGCCCCACCTCAGGCCAGGGGCTCTCCGGGGTGATCAGTGGTCTCAGAGCTCCAGGAAGGGTGGAGGATGGCACTGTGTGGGCTGTGGTTCTGGCACACACCCCGATGTGGTCCCTGCCTGTGGGAGAGGCAGCACTCACAGCAGACACATCCGTACCTCTCCGTACCCTGGCTCTGCCAGTGTTGCTGTCCTCGAAGCAGCAGCTCTGGTCTCTTCCCCATCAAAGAGAGATCTCTCCAGCAGCATTTGCAGGAAGCAGAGCCAGAGGGTCACGTATTTTCGGCAGCTGCTGAGATGAGGAATCTGCAGGATGCTTCCTGCATCATCTGCCGTGGTGAACCCACTGGCTCCAAATGTCTTCTGTGAGTGGCAGACAGCAAGTGGCTCCTTTGGCAGGCTGAGCCCATCCTCACGCCCTGAACTGTAATTTTATAAACACGAAATCTCATCAAGGCTGCCAAGGAAAAAGCTCCAAATCACAAATACCTGCCATTACAGCAAGATGGCTGAGCAAACAGCTTCTTGCACCAGCACTGCCTTTTAAGTATTCTCAGCTGGGGTCTGATGCAGCTTCTTTGGGTTTGTCATTCAAGCGACAAAACGAATCTATTTTTATTTTAAACAGCAAAATCTTGGTCACTGCCCGGCTTCACTAACTCAAACCCCTTTGGCATGATGAGTGTTTTAGCCAGGCAGTAAGAAAAGTGCTTATTTTTTGTGGGGAGGGTGGGTGGGTGCCTGGTTCCATCCCTTCCCAGCAGGAGCTGTGTGCACGTGGCTCCCAGCAGCTCTCCAGGCACGGTGGCGAGCTTCCCCGAACACTTTAGAGCATAATAGGACTGGTTCAATAATCCCATTACAGCCTGTCTTCAGGATGCCAGGACTAATTGGCAGGCGCTGGGACCTTCATCCCCAGCTGGAATTTTATTGCTCATCACAATTAACCACGATGCTAAAGTCCCTTGGCCACACATGTGCCATTAGCTCAGTCTGGAGCCGTGTCCTCGCCGGGCACTTCGAGGGCCCCACTGCACCCTGTCCCCAGCCTCCAGCAGGGAAAGTTCACGGTTATTGCTGCTGCAGATTTGCCTTTATTTCATGCAGTTTGCAGCTTAATGGGATTTATTTTGCGCATGTCCAGTTGGAGCTGCTTCTGCATGGAGCACTGGCTGGGAGCCACCGTGCCAGCAGCGCTGGGGAAGCCAAGGACAGCCCCAGCCTGGCGCTTGGCTGTGGTGATGGGATGGGGAAGAATGGCCTGAGCTGGCACTGCCAGCCTGAGGGGCCATAGGAGGGGCTGGCATGAGGCTTTGCAGGGCTGGTCTCATTTCTCTGTCACAGCTCTTGGCCTCAGCAAAGTGCCCTTCTCAGCAGAGGACTTGACATGGGCTTCACTTGGAAGGCAGGCAGAGGCTCAGCTCACCCCAGTGCAGCGGGCACATTTGTTAAAATCTGGGGTTTGGGGTTTTTCCTGATCCAAAGCAGTTAAACAGCAATTGTGGCTCATCCTGGTGGCCTGTTTACATCTGGGATGTGCCACTTCTAGGGAGTGGCACATCTTTTAGGGAGAGAGCAGAGAGCTGAGGACAAACTCTGACAACGCAGCTGGTGACGGTTTTACTTCCTCTTAAGCAATCCAGACTTAAAGACTGTTCCCACTGTGGCACTTGGTAGTGATGAGGAGTAAACTCTTGGCCCCTGTGTTTGCGTTTCCCACCCTCAGACATGACTCAGATCCCAGTGTTGCAAACCGAGGCTTTGAAAGCACACGAACCTCCACCCACAGCGTGTCCTTCAGCTGGAGGCTAATTACAAGGAGATACTGGAAATGCCAAAACTTTACAAGGTTCCAGAAAGTGATTAGGTGAACTCTAGGAAGAAAAAGAATCCATCAACAGCTGTTAAGCATCGTGACAAGTTCTGCGACCCAGATGGGTGGACGCCAGGGAAATGTTCCTCCAGACTGTCTGTTCTCTCCATTACAACCACTTCAGAACAAGCACTGGGGTGCTGGGCTGAAGGAGCCCTTGATCTGGTGCAAACATGTTGGGTTCCATCTCTTCCACTCTTCTCTCCCCTCCCTCTTCTCCTCATTCACCAGGGATTATTTCAGGATCTCTGTGCTGTGCAGGGCTCTCTTTGCCATCAGCTTCTGGAGGTTTTTTTAATCAAGAGCTGATATCTGTTGGTGCTGGAGCAGAATGTCAGGCACATCTGGAGTGCTGCAAAGAAGCCTTTGGGATGAGGATCTGTCAAGGGGAAAGCAAAAGGTGTCTCTTCAGACAAAAACTTGTTGAAAAGAGGAGGAAAAAGAGGCTGGAAGAGATTTCTCTTAATTTGCACAGCTGAGGCTGGCACGCAGGAGTGACAAAGCCTGACAGCCCACAGGACGCAGCCGGGGAGGGCTGTGCCATCAAGCTGCACCAGCAGCTGGCTGGGGCTGGGCTTCAGCTGCTGCTGGAGCAATCACACCGCAGGAATGATGGCTTTTATGTTAAATGTGGGCTACAGATTCAGGTATCCACCGAGCAGCAACCTCAAGTACATTTCTGTACTCTCTTCACTGCTTTTATGTTGGATAAACCCCTGGTTCAGTCCATTTCTCCCAGCTAGAGCTGTTAGTCTAAGTAAAACCCTGCCCTAAAGCCTCTCTCCCTGGCTCCAGGTTGTGTTGTCTTGGTTTCAAGCCCATCACCCTGGCAGCACAGAGGGATGCTGTGCCCAGAGCCACACCTGGGAGCCTGCCATGCCCCAGGAGAGGCAGCGTGCCCGATCCCTTTGGTATCCAGCTCCCATAAATCCCCCCTGGCTCCACCTGCCCAGGGCTGCCCAGCAGTCCCCTCACCTATGTTATTTTTTTCCAAATAACTGAGCCACTGCTGTGTCCATCATCTTTTGGAGGATGAGCTCTTGGTCCCACAGGTCTGGTTCACTGCCTCCTCCCTGCCCAGCTGGGAGATGCTGCTGGCTTTGAGCTGCCTGCCCCTGCTCATGTCCCAGGAGGGACCTGGTGATGGGAGAGGAGAGCATTCAGCTTCTGCCTTCTTGTTTGGTTTGGAGCTGTGATTCCAGCACGGAGCTGTGGGTTGGGGCAGTATTTCATGCTTGCCGGTGTCGGCTGATAAACCTTTGATTTTCACTTCTGGGAATAATAGCATGGTAATGAATTATATTCACAAGAATAACTGTAATAGTCATAAAACCGCAAATAGAAGAAAATTGTAAATCAGTCACCCCCTTGTAATGTGCTTACTTCATCTGAATCACCCTCCCTGGGCAGATTATCAATTTTATTTGGCTTTTCCATCCTAAACTTTTAATAAGTGGGGTGCCTCATGCGTAAAGATACCGAGCACAGGCCATATGTTCCAGGGATTTATCTGTTTACTTTGCCTTCCTTCCCTCCCTCTCCTCTCCCTCTCACGGCTCTCAGGACCTGCAGGCGGCTGACCTCGGACCATAAAAGACACATGTCCCCAGTGTCACTTTACCTTTATTATGCAAAAAAAGTGAGGCAGTCAGTGATGCACAGGCCTTCCTCCGTGCCGTGCAGCATTAGCCAGACCCTGCAGCATGTTTAGACTGCCATGTAATTAAAACAGAAAGCCATTAGCATAGCTCCAGGGTAATCAAGGGGACACATCCTGAATCCCATCGTGTCCTGGGCTGCAGCACGAAGATGCTGTTGCTCCTGGTTCGTGGGATAATGCTCATCCTGAGCCCTGTTGGTAAAAGGGGCAGCCCCGAGGCTTGGAGAGGGGTGAGAGACAGCAGGGAAGCATCAGGGAAGGACAGTGACAATTTACCACTGTGCTGGTGACAATTTGCCCCCGAGCTGCTGGCACTGAGCAGATGGAGAGCATGGTTCTGAAGGCAGAGCCGTGGCACCACGGGCTGTCCTGTCTCTGCTGTGGCACTCCCTGTACTTTCTGCTGGCCATGGAGGGAGGCAGAGAAGAACTTCTGGGTCCAAGGATCTTCTCTTGCTCAGTGCTGCGTGGTAATTTTTAGCAAAGTCTTCATCCTCTCCCTTTTTACTGCAGAATCGTAAAAAAATTCCTTTTTTTTCCACTCAAAGCCACCTGTTCATGTCTTTTCCCACGTTTTCTATCAGAAATCCTCCAGTTTCAGTTGTGTTCAAGGGGTGCGAGGCTGGCACAAAACCAATGCTAAATCAATGCTGACGGGAAAGGGGTGAGAGCAGCCCAACGAGCTGGGGAAAGGTGCAAATTCCAGTCAGCAAAACGCAGCTGTTGGGTTCGGTGACCCTTTTGGAGGCAAGCCGCACGCTGGAGTGGAGTTTGCTTCAGTTGGATGTGAACCTGCCAGGGCCTGTGCCGTATTTCATGGCTTTTGGAAACACCGGCTGCAATTTTCCATCATAACACAGCAGGGTAAAAGGGAAAAACCACAGACTGTGTGATTTATGAGATGCTTCTCTTGGATATTTCCATCTGTGATCTGAAATTACCCAGTAACGTAGAAACCCCGAATTGTTGCTCCAACTGCTCCCATTGCGAGTGCCTTTGCCATGATTTTTCATGCAGCTCCAGCTTCTCCTCCCCCATGCCCAGCAGCCTCCAGGGCTGGCTCTGGCCCCTGCCCAGTAGCAGGTTGGTTTTGTGGTTCATGATGGTCAGAGCATTTGGGGTTGTTACTGATGGCTAATGGAGCTGAAACCATCTGCACCCATCAGAGACCCTTGGGCAGTCTTTTTACAGCTTAGCAGGACCTGGAACATCTGTTGAGTGAAGGATGTGTTGGAGATCAACATTTTCTGCTCTGGCAAATAGCTCCTTGCAAACTCGGGCTCATTTCCTGAGCAACAGGGTCTTGGCAAACACCTGAGCTGTGAGAGTGTGTTAGTGCAGGCACCATCCTGGGCTCATCCTCCTGGCACTGCCCATGTGGGCATTTCATCAGTGCAGGGATGACCAGAGAGGGGTCAGGGGGCTTTGTCCGGCTCCCTCTTTCCTCCTCTCATTGCTTCTGCTGGAGGACTGGGCCAAGACCAGTCTTGGAATGTGGTTTTCCCAGTCTTCCTGGAGGGGATTGCATTTTTAACCTGGAGGTAGCTCACCAGCCCTTCTCCCACTGCTGCTAGACTCATCCGGGCTTTCCCAGAACTCCTGTTTGGCCTCATTTTAGGAAAACCAGAGCCTGCCAGGCATGTGCCATCGGGAAGGCTCCAGCCCTGCTGTGCAGCTCAAATTATTCCTGGCTTAGGCAGAGCTGGAAAACAGGCTGAGAACGCCTGAGCTGCAGAGGGGGCTGGGCAGGGGGTGGGTGGGGGACAGGCAGAGAGCACAGGGGTCACTGTGACTCGTGCAGGTTCTTCCCTCAGCACTCAGCACACAGTGTTACCTCCACCCCTGTGAGCCAAGAGGCTCATCGGGGGCATGAACAGTCCCTGGAATAGAGAAGGGAGGTGGGAGTGGGAAAGCCTAGAGACACCACAGCATCTGCTGGAGGTTCAGCCCAAGAGGTTCTCCCCAGAGAGCGTCTGGCTTGCCTTTTCCAGGTGATGTGCATGATTTTCCAGGACATGTGCTCTCCAGTCCTCTGTTTCCAGAGATCCCAGAGGCTGGGGGAGCCCATGGTGAAGAGCACGGGAGCAGAAAATCCCTTGTGGGATCCCTGCAGGGTGTGTGAGCTGCCCTTGGTCCTCCAAAAGCACTGTGGGAGTGAGTTGTTGCTTGTGCTGCTTCACAGCTCCGCAAGGGGCGGGGAGAAAAACCTCGCAGGAATTGGATTTTAAAGGCAAGTTCAAAGTTCAAAAGTAGCAGCAATTTGAACAGAAATCTGCTCTTTGCAGCCAATTAGCAAGGCTGTGAAAGCAGCAGGAGCATCTCATGTTTTGACAGCATTAAAAAGGCAACAAAACCAAACAGTGTGGATTGAACATGGCACCCACGAGAGCTGTTGCTCCAGCACCAGCAGCTCAGAGCTGAGCAGATCTGGTGCTGGCTCCAGCAGCACAGCAGGTCCCAGGGACCAGCAAGATCCCAGCCTGCCCACCAGAACCAGCATCCCTGCCCCACCCTGCCCTGCCTGCTGAGTGCTGTCAGCAGGAGAAAATGACACATTTTTTGTTTACTCCATCCAGAGCAGTTTTACATGCAAGGGTCTGTGTTTACCTCCCATCTTTACGCTTCTTGGGTTGAAAGTTTTCTTGGGTGGAAAGGCGTGTTTTGGGCTGTCTCTGTGCAGGGGAGGCAGCGTGAGGGGCTGCTCTGTCTGCCTGGCTGTGCTCCCATGAACAGATGAGTTTGCAGCTGTTTCGCTGTCTCAGCAGAGTGAATCAATGGGTCTTTAATTAATTTATAAATAAAATAATAACTATTTATTTTATATTAATTAATTTAGCACACTTGGGGAATTACACAGGTCTGACATAGTATCCAGGGTGTCACCTAGGGAGGGCAGAGGGGGAGGAGGATCCTTTCTGAGAGGGGCTTCCCTGTGTGCAGGGTGAGGGATGCTCCATTGTCCTGAGGATGCAGGAGGCAGGTCCTCAGGTGATTTCTTTAGTGCCTGTGAAACCCAAAGGCTCCCAAAGAGGCAGATTTTGCTTCTCTCTTGACTAACAAATAGTGAAAGCCTCCATGTTTGCTGTCTGGGGCTCACACACACAGTCCCTCTGGCACCTGCTCATATCAAGAGCCTCTTGGTACAATCGCCTCTGGTTTTCTTGTGAAAAGGGGCCGATCTGACACCACGGTGTGCCCATAAGTGAGGGGCTCCAAATGCCTCTAGTGCCAGCTAAGGCAAGAGGAGGCTCTCCATACACTTGTTACACGTGGCAGGAGCAGAAGCAAGCAGGATCCAAGCCCCCTTTATTTTGGCACCTGAGAAGGGTGGAGACCCCATCCCTGGGGACCTTCCTGCCCCACTGATGAGCTGTGTCCCCTTCTCGGGATGCTTCCCAGGCGACAGCAAGCGACCAAGCCGCGGTTTTGGGAACCGCACTTGGAGGCAGCCCCGGCCCCAGGCAGAGCCGGGGTGGAAGCGCAGCCTCCGCAGGTTAACGAGGAGCGGCAGCGCCGGCGGCTCGGGAGCGGGCGGAGGATGCTCTCGGTGGCTCAGTGACCCGCTCCCTGCTCAGGGCTCTGTTTTGGAGGTGAACACTGGAAAGCAGCTCTCTCCTTCCCTCCCTCTCTCCTTCAAGCCAAAAAAAAGCTGTGACAGCTTGATTTAGGGCTGGATAATGAGACAATTGTGAGGAGGATGGGTACAGCGGGAGCCTGCGCTTGCCAAATCATTTGGCTTAATTGATCAAATATTTTTATGCGTCGTTTATTCCTTTAAGGTGACCATAAGCCTCTTCTCCTGCAGCTCTGAAATGAAAAGAGCAGCGCTGGAATTCACCCAGGCTGAACCCGGTGCGACAGAGGGGTGGGTGGCCGCCAAGGACCTCCTGGCCACCGAGGACTTGCCTGGCAGCCTGCGCTGCCCGTGCTGCTGCGCCAGGCGGGGGTGGGCGAGGGGATCCAGCCTCTCCAGGGCTTCCCAGGGCAGCAGCAGGCAGGGGCAGCACTGCAGGTACATCCGTCTGGCAGGGCTGGTGCCACCCGGGCGGTGGCTGCCCTTCCCTGGGGACGGCTGTGTGCCGTGCCAGGCTGCTCCTGCCATCCGCCGTGCGGAGGGAAACACCCAGCGAGCCAAGACGGGCACAGGAGAAATTGCCAGGAAATGTTTTCCCCGTGCAATTGAGTCGCTGTGATCACTAAATGCTTCAGTCGGAGCTGGATCTGTTGATCTACAGAGAAAAAAGGACAAACCAAATTCATTCCTTGTTGGCTTTTGCCTCCTGCGCAGGACGCCAGTGGTGGGAATTGCTTTCGGTGCGAGCAGGACGGGGGCACACAGCTCAAATTCCAACCTCCTCCTTCGGATATCGCTGCCCCAGGTGCCGACTTCAGCCCCCTGAGCCCCCCATGTCCCTACAACCCCTCCTCCTTTGGGTTCGGGCTGGCTCCCACGGGGATCTCTCTGCCCACGCAGGCTTTAACACGCTGTATTTGGAGAAAAGCGGCTGCTGGACGCGCTCTGGGACCCCATGGGTTGCTTTCCTCGGTGGAAGAAGGGCCGTGTGTCGGGCAGGCAGGAGCAGATCCATCGCTCCTGCCCGGGCACAGCGCTCGGCTGCTCCTCCATGCTCAGAACAAACCAAGAGCTGCCTCTAGCGGAGCTTCGCGGGGCTCCAGGCGAGGAGCTCCTGCCCGGCCCTGCCCTGGGCACTGCTGTCTGGCTGCGGTGTGTCCCCCCCACCCAAAAACTGGACGAGAGGGACCTCACGGCTTCCCATCCCATCTGCCAGCTGCATCTCCCTTTGTTATCCACATTTCCCTGGTCCTAGGCAGGGTCCTGCCTCTCCCACCACTGCCACTGCCAGCCCAGATACTGGCTCTGAGCTCACTTGTGTGTTCTTGTGTTTAGATTCTGCTTGGCACTTAAAAACCTTGACCCAGGTTCCCTTTCAGCCAAACAAAAAAACCCTTTGGTCTGCTGAGATGAGAAAGGCTGCAAAGGTACACCTGGCACTTTGCTGCGTCACTCCAAAGCCAATTTGATGGGAAGAAAAGCAGAGGTGCTCACAGGCAAAGGAGAGATCAGCAGGGATGGATGGAAAAGGATAAGCACTTGGACCACATGAGTGCTCCTTTTCAGGAGGGGCTTTACTGGTGCATCAGGAAATGCCAGGGACTGAAGAGAATTGGTCTGTCCCATCAGCCCCATGCCTGGGGGGTCATGCTCAGCCCTCAGCACTGTCACCCTCACACCCTGGCTGTGTCCTGTGCTGCCTCTAAGGACACCTTTCCAGGCCAGGGGATGCTGGAACATGCTCTGGCTGAGAGCTGAGATGGCACAGCTCATTAGTACAACATATCCCAAGCTGCTATTTTGGACTCTCAACAGCTGCCAGATTCTGTTTTCTCTTATTCAAAAACCCCTCCATGACAAATCTTCACTAACTTTCTCTTACTTCACTGAGAGAAGTAGCAGACAGAAAACCTCGTGGTCCTTTTGGAGCTTCTGGTGAGCTCCACCAGCATCCATGGGAAGCAGAAGTCTCCTCTCTCATATTCTGCTGATCCTCTGCACTTCCCCCTTTGTTCAGAGCAAGTCAAGTAACAAGATTTCCTTGATCACACTCACAAGGCTGCTGCTCTATGCTCTTGTGCTTCAAGAATGAGCAACTAGACTGTGAGGCTTCAGAGTAAGACTGGAAATCATGGAAACATTGGAATTGAAGTGCAGGGAGGAAGACAATGAGACAGAGGTGAATTGACAGATGGGGCTGATGCTCCCAGCCCAAACTTGCAGCAGGAAGAGGGGCTGGCCTGTGCTCCCTGCTGCCAGTCAAGGAAGGTCACTGTGGTTGAGGCATGTCAAGAGAATTGCTGTTCTGTATGACCACTAATGGTATTTGCAGCTCTGCATTTAAAAATGATGACAAAGGTAATCAAACTGTCAGGAACAAAGACAGATGGGGAGCTCCGTGGAGCCAGTGAGGGATTCCCTGCTTTCAGTTAGCAGCAGCGATTTCTATTTCATTGGCACTATGGACTCGGAGCAGGGAGCAGGGCAGCAGTGCTTTGCAAAATCATGGTAGGAAGGAGTACACAGACACTGAATTTGTCTCTGCTTGAACTTCTAGACCTGTTTATGCCATCTTTAGACATCACCAGAAAATATTGCAGGGGTTATAAATTTTCCCAGAAAATATTTTGATGAGCAGAAGTCCCCGATGGGATAACAACAGATAACTTCATGCAGCCAGGTGCATCCTGACAAAGAGTGAACCCTTTTTCCCTTCCTTGTCCTCCCTCCCCAGGCTCTGATGGGGTCCTGCCAGCAGGCACTGCAGCCCTTTAGATCTATCTGAGCTATGAGGTTCAAGGTTCTTTCAGAAATACAGGCTGCACCACCCGGAGTGGGGATGAAGGGAGGGGAGAGAGGTGTGAGGACTCTCCTGCTGCAGAGCCATTGACCTTGGCCTGCCAGCCAGATCCATAGCTCAGGTCTTTGATGGCTGTGGATCCAAAGCTTTAGAGTGGAGACCTCTCTTGCTGTTCTCTGAGTTCTCCCTTTGTCATAGCTCTAGCACCCCTCCCGTCTTCTCTCTTTAGATGTTGCGTTTTTTCTCCTCGTACTTTTGTGCGATGTCACGTAGGCAGTGGGGACAGCTGGCAGCCTTTCTTCCTTTGTGACACGGAGTCATCCAGCACGGAGCTGTGTCTGTGCTGATACCGTATCCATGCAACCTGTGATCCAAGGTTCGCGTTTGCTTTAGTTCTGTGGATTAAAAAAAAGCCCCAAAACACAGTAAGAAAACAGGCTTGCACAGAAGAGTTCTAGCAGTTAATTAGTTTCAACATTGCAAGGCCCAGTGCCCAGCAGCTAAAAATCATCGTGTTTGAATGGTGAATTAAGTCAGCCAAGCAATAAATCTGAGCAACAAAACAGTCCCTTTAGCTCAGGGAAGTTCTCTTTTCCCAAAACACTAAGAAATGGCTTCTCCCGAGAGCCCACAAGGTCATCGAATTAATAAAGCATTTCAAGTAATCGGTGGAAGTGAAGTGACACCCTGCTGCAAGAGATTTGCTGTTAAAGCCAACTTTCTGTAACAGAGTGTGATGCATATAGGATTTCCAAAGCAAACCTGTCCTCTAATTTAGGACAGTTGTCCAAACTCCTTCATGTCTGTTCTGGTCCACTGTCTTCCTCCCTAGTCATTATTTAGGAGAGTTCAGCTTGGGAAAAACTTACAAGAGAAAGAGGAAAAAAAAAAAACAACAAAAAAACCCCCAAAAAATGAAAATTTGGGATTCTCCCCCTGACCAGGCAAGAAAGATACTCTGAATATTTTCATGCACTAAAGTGAAGACACCAAGGAGAGAAAGCAAGTGAAATGCTGAAAATCTCTTGAGATAATGGTGAGCCCAAGAAGCAACACTCAGACAATCAGGCATTAAATAAACAAAAGGAGTTGGACTTTAAATTCTGCAGGCTTAGGCTGAACACCAAATGATCTCTCCAGCCAAGGCAGGCACATAAATCCAAGCATGGCCCCTGCTTTGTGTTGCTCTCCAGCTCTTTTGCTGCATGTTTGGGGTGGCCCTGATTTGGGCTGCAGATGTAGGAGCAGTAGGCATGGGAAGGACGAGATGGGTGATGCATTAAGAGATGCTTTGGGGCAGATATTAGGGAAAGCTTTCCAGTAGTCTGGGTAGTTTAGCAGGAGAACAGATTGCCTGGGAGATGTGACATCTCTGCCAGCGGCTGTTTTTAGGCCAGGATGGACATCTGTGGCTCAGAGCACATCTCAGAGCATCCATGAGAAGGTGGCCTCTCATGCTCCCTTCAAACCCAGGGCTGTTATCAGTGTCCTGATCTTTAGAGGAACAGAAAGCAGCATGGGACAGAATTTTCACTTTCAACTCTTGCAGGTGGCCCATAACAGGCCTTAGAGCAGAGCAGGGAAAGGGGAAGGCAGGAGGAACTCCAGCCAGTTATCTCCAAACCCTTTCGTGGAAGTTTGTGTGGTGGCAGCCTCTGCCCTGCACTTAGAGCAGAGATGTCCCCTTGCTTTCCACTGAAATGTTTTTCTGCAAGTTCGTGTAACCATTTAACAAAAAATTCATATTTAATAATACAGTAGCTCAAAAAGGCACCAAATAGGACGAACATAAAAACGAGCTGGCAGTAGCCTCTGCAATATTGTGTCCACTGGATCCCTTCTTCAGGAAATCCCAGCCCAGGTTCCATTTGCCTTTGATGCATTTGGTACAAACCTTTTGGGAGAGTCTCCAGTCATTTACACCCTGCAGAGCCCTCCCAGTGCTATCACAGCTCACAACGACCCTGGGGAAGTGAAACCCCAGGGATGCTCATCCTTCTCCAGTCCCTGCCAGCGCTGCCATCCAAACCCAGCGGCCCACGGGATGTGGCTCCAGCCTCTGCACTCTCATTGCCATGCAGCAGAACCCCCAGATACCATATGGAGCGTGGCTGCAGATGGATGGACATATGTGGATGCATTCACATCCCCACTGATGGAAATGTCCCTGTGCAGCCGTAATGCTCGAGTGTGTGGTTTGCGTTTGGGGCAAGAGAGGATTTTTCTCCCATTAAATAAATAAAATAGGTTCAGAACAACTTGGGATAAAGCCATTCTAATCCTTTTATTCTTTCCAAAAGGAAAATGATTCCATATTCAGGGCACTGTGCAAACAATTAATTAGCCTAACGAAAATGAAAGGCCTAATTGCTCAGTATTATTGCGCTCATTGGCAGCCAGGCGTGACCAAAGAATAGGTACTGTTTTACCAGGGATAAAGAACAACTTTCCAGCTTTTAGGGCTTTTTTTATATTTCAGCATCTAGCAGAACTTTTTTTTTTTTTTTTAATGATGGTGTAATTCTCACTTCCACATGCAAAATAGCTGGCAGTATTTGGAGACATCTGAATGAGCTGCTATCCAATAAAAAAAAAGAGAAAAGGAGAGAGACTCAGCTGGTGTGAAATGACCTGGCTGAAGGGAAGTCGATAAAGTTGTAACTTGCCTGAGTTGAATGACACCATAGTGTCTCCAGCTGGAGACTTCACTCACAAAAGTGCTGTAACATTCAGAAAAAAATGTATTTTTTAAGGCATGCACCTGAAATTAAAGTACAATCATCCTTAATGCAGCTCCCTTTTCAATGATCTGTTGTTACCAGATGGAAAAGTGCTCTGAATGGATGCAGATGAATTTATTCACTGTGGATGGGATCATGAGGGGTCAGGTTACAGGAGCTTAAAAAAACGGAACCATTATCATTTATGCATCTCTCATAACAAGGAGATAGAAAGCAGATGCTGACTGAGTATTGACCTAGCCTGAGGAGTATGGGTCCAATAATTCTTCCTTTAAGCAGCTGATTCTCATGGGAAAATCCTCAAAGATTCAGCTGCAATTCCATTATCTGCCTTGTGCAGAGACTGGCAGCCAGACTCTTCTTCAAAAGCAGTGTGGGTAAATTCTGCTCTCATTCACACTTGCACACCCCCACGGAAAGTATTACAGAGGGCTTCTCAGCAAGGTGGATTTTTGGTGTTTGGGGTGAGGGATTACAAAAAGAGAGGTGCTTACAATATAGAATAGTACAATGGTGTGAAAAGGTAAGAACAAATAAAACAGATTTGTGGCTGAAGGTCACACACAATGTGAAACCCAAGAAGAAAACAAGGGCCTCCCGGAAACCATTTGTTTTTGGAGCTGGGACCAATGGCTACAGATGTTGTTGGGGACTCTGAGACAAAAAAAAATTATAGACCCAAAGATGTCATAGCAGGAATGGTCCTTCAGATGACTGAATATCCCAGGAACCTCTGTCAGGTTGATTAACAACATTCTGCTGAGCTCAATACAGCTGCTACACAGCCTTGGAGAGACAGACACTCCTCACTTGTAAAACAGAAAACTTCACCAAAACAAGGTTTTCTTTTAAATTTATTTTGCAAATCTACAAGTTCATTTTATGAAAGTATGAAATCCTACGTGGTTACATTAAACAGTTACATTACAATCCAGGTAATACAAATAATCACTACAAAGTTAATTTTAGGTACTCTTGGATAACAAGTAGATTTTGTTTATTAAAATAAAAGTAAGTCACAAAGAAGAGATAAAATAGCCTTGTGATTGTCAAAGACTTTACTTTAAAGCAAGGAAACCACTGAAGACTCTCCTCATCCTACAAAAAGTTAAGAGAGAAGCACTTTCAGTGTTAATGCTCAATTAGATTCATCAAAGAAATTTAAGTGCAGACATCTGCTCTGAGGATAACAAGAAGAGTTCACAAGTTGTTTGGAAACTGGTGTCAAATTTCATTCTCTGGAAATTGCTTTTACTGTTTAACATCACCATCGTCCTTGCTTTCAGAGGCATAAAAATCCTGTGAAATGCACCAGAGCTCTAAATCCTCTCTAATTGAATTCAGTGGGAGTAGGATCAGTTCCTACGTTCATAAAGTACTCATGATATCCTGAAATCCTTACAAAACAACCTCCTTCCCAGGAATGAAATTAATTTAAGGAACAAAATACTGTAGTAATTCAGGAAAACTCTCGGCTTTGCTGTCCAGCCATTGACACTGCAACTCCATTTCTGGGCAGCTTTATGCAGAGTCATTCTTTCCTCTCAACCAGCAACAGGACACATGAAGACACCAGGTAACTGTGCTTAGTAAGAACTTGGAGTTATGTAAATAAAGTATAAACATCAAAAAAGAGATCAAATCCATCTAGAAACTGCCCTCCTGACACCCATCTGACACTCCTCCAGTGTCATTCTGCTGCCTGTAAGCTGCCACTTCTGATGTGACACCTGTCAATCATAACTGCTTCTTAGGAAGCAATCAAATAGATTTTGTAGCAGCATCTCTCAGTGTGTGTGTATTTAGGGGTAACACACCCTATATGCTACTGCTGCATATCATGCAACGGTTTCATAGAAGCAGAGAGCTGTTTTTAGGGAAATAAGGCAGGTGCAGGTACATTCTGGTGGCCTGTGGCACAAAGGAGATTGAAACAGATCCTTCTTTCTTGTAGCCTTCACCTCTTTCGTCCAGCACATCCTAAAGGGTGCAATCTCCCAAATCTCCCCTCACACATGTGCAACAAACCTGCAGAACTCATTGTAGCTCAGAAGTGAAGCCAGCAGCTTCTCTCTTCTAAGAGAAATAGGTATTTATCCACAGAGTATCTTTTAACACTGATAGCCCCATAAAACTTAACAGAAACCAGACAGGTTACACAAAACTATACAAATTTTTCACCTGGACATAAAGTGCCATCAAACTATGGAAGCAAAAGAAATCACTGTTGAGGGCAGCTACTCGAAGTGTGCACAGAAGGCTTATTCCCCTGAAGCAGAAAAAGTTTGCTACAGTCTTGGAAATGGCACCAAGCTGGTGGGAATGTTACTACAATAAAGGCTAGCAATTTCCTTCCTGACAAACACCACTCTTACTCAACAGGCCAAAGGCAACTAGGGTGCTTTTACTGGTGGCTGACAGCAGGAATTTCCCCAGAAGGTAGTTTAAAATGGTAACAGATGCTGGCATTTCCCTCTTTCTGATATGATAACTATAATTCGTTCAGCCCCTTCATCCTGAGCATGTATTACCACAGACAGCCCCACCCTGCTATTACCACTGTGCCTCCTTGTTTTCCACCTCTACTCATGTAAATGTAATATCAAATCCTCTTAAGAATCCTGAGCAGCCCTCCAGAATCACTTGTTCAACTGACATTTCAGTAATAATAAGGAAAGAAAAAAGAGTTGTGTGAAATTAAATGGCGCTCCTGTTGCCAAGTTGTTAAAATTATATGGCAATATGCTTCCAGTAGTTGTAAGAAATTAATTTGTGGAGTGCTTACAAGCTTTACATCTACTAAATCTCAACAGGATATAAAATGCTATTTAAGTGATACAACTTACAAATGTTAAGGAGGAAAAAAAACCAGCACCAAAGAGTGGAAGAAGAAACTAGATTCTTGTGTGCACTCTGATTCCTGGAGGCTGGATCTCTACAGCTGAGGAAGCCAGGCGGGAGATCCTTGGTGAAGTTCTCGTGTGTGTACATATGTCAGCACCTGCAGCTCTCTCTTCTGCCACCTCTGCTGCACATGAGGCTGGGCTCTATCGGTGAGTGACTCCACTCCTGCAAACAGTGGCCGGCAAACAGCTCAGCCAGCCCCCCACTCTTTCTGCCACTGCCCTCTGACAGTAGCAGCCACAGCAGAGAGACTCAGTGTCACTACTTTTCACCTACTTCATTACAGTGCTGTTCAGAAAGATGTGCCTGAGAAACCTGTCTGTAGATGATAAATTCATTTATTAGTTATGCCACTATGTGATCACTGTCATCCTTTTCTCACAACAATGTCAAATACAATATAAAACTTTGGATTTTCTATAGTAAGAGAAATCAGCAAAGTCAAAAGCCGAGCAGTGCCAGCAGTGCTGTTACTACTCCACTCTGTGGGACAGGACCAGGGTAAGGCGCTTTGGCAATCAGCACCAAGTTTAAGCAACAAGTTTTTAGCATACACGCAAGTTTCCTGCAGATGCACAAAAAACTGAGACCTCCTGGTTGTCCTCTAAGTTGCTTTGAAACTATGACAATTCATTTAATCCAGCAGATCCTGGCACTATTCTTTTCCTAAGTACAGTACATTTTGATAGCAACACAGAAGCACGTGACACAAAATAGATTTGCTCAAGCTCACCATGGTTCTGATGGGTTACACACACCAAGAGGCAACTCAAAAAGAGCACAGAACTCAATTCATCTGGACAACAACACTGACTCAAAGGAATTTCAGCTCAACTTCATGAAGGAAGAAAGAGCTCACAAACAAAAAGTTCTTATTGCAAGTTGTACTGCTCAGCTTGGTCACTTCTCACACAGATCAAAAGTATCAAAAGCTACCAAGGAGCCAAGGACAAAGAATTCCTGTTTTGTAACTATTTTAAATATAGCAAGCCTGCTTTAGAAAGAAAAGCCCCTGCACAATATTTCAAACGGCCTTTTCTAGCAGACTGGAATGGTTAGATCAACACTGACAGGAAATACACACTTCAGAACTAGTTCTGGCACCTTGCAATTTGGAAAACTCTTGTGCACATGGGACTGAGGCAGCTTGTTTGCAGACCCTTTTCTCATGGTATCCTTGGATCACCCGAGCTTCCTTCCCCCCTGTGAATCACTGGGCTCAGCAGGCGCCTTCCTCGGCAGGCACAGAGTGGCAGCTGTCGTGAGACACGGTGTCAATGCTCTGTCCTTGGGACTGGGGGTGGATGGACACCTGCACAGCGATCTCCTGGCCCTGCTCGCTCATGGAGCCATCGTCCGAGTCCCCGGCCGGGGAATCGCTGCGCTTCATCTCCGGGTTCCTGGGGAACAGCGCGGCCTGGGCCCCGCAGCCAGGAGACCGCTTGTCCTCTTTACCCACCTCGTCAGGGTCATCGACTCGCACGGCCTCGAAGATCTCCTCCATGAATGCCCTGCAGTTAAGGATCAGAGGTGGGAGGGGAATGCTCCTGGCGAGCTCTTCGATGTACCGAGCAAACTCCATGGTCTTAAACTGAGTGACTTTGGCCAGCTCGAGCGTTTTGGCCGATGTGATGATAGGGATACGCTTGGCTATCTCAAAAGCCTTCTGCAGCTTCTCAGCCCCTTCCATCCGGAAGAACTCATTGATGGCCTTCTCCGTTTTGCGGAGGTGGCTGCTCATCATGCACAGGCGGGTTATGTTCAAAATGAGGGTGATGGCAAAGGCAACGAGGCACACAATCATGTAGTAGATACTCATGTCCCCTGAGGTGAAGACAACCCTCAGGGTGACTGTGTAGTACAAGGTCTCGTTATGATTAATGCCTGCACACGTGTACCGGCCCCGGTCAGCAAAGCTGACCTTTGTGATGTTGAGGGAATTATCAGCAATCCTCCACCGGTCACCTGCAGAGTAAAATAAACAGAACTCATGAAACAAAAATCCCAGGGTAAACATCAACAAGAGTCAAATCTTGGCAGTAAGCAGTCCACTTGTAGCTTAACACTAACAGTACACCAAGGAGTGAAATGTCCTTTTCATGCTTGTGACACAGAAAGCCATTACCAAAAAACCCATCCTACTGCTTACTGGTAAATTATTCTGCATGCTTGCTACACTGGTTTTATTCCTTCTCTCATCTGCTCTTTCCAGTGTGCTTCTGGCCTGCTGGTTCTTTCTAACAGGGATCCTAATTCTTAACTAGTGCTTCTCACCCTATGTTAAAAGACTGTCCTCTATAAAGTCTAATTTTCCATATGTTCAGAGTCAAAAGTCAAGTGTCCCATGAAAAAGATCAGTCTGTAAATGGCTCTGTTGGCAAAAGAACCCAGAATTTTCTCGAGGCAGTTTTCTGCTGAGCATGCAGTGCTGACATGAAAAACCCAAGTAAAAGAAATCAATACAAGAAGCTTTATACAGCATTTGCTGTGCATTTATAACTTAGGGGAAAAACTGTTTTCATAACTCATTTCTCCTAATTACTCTACTTTGAACTGTTTTCATAACTTATTCTTCTAATTACTCTACTTTGAACTAATCTCCAGATGGCATTATAACTACAAAAAGGTTACTGAATACTTAAGGCAGAAAGATGGCCTCCAACAAGATCCTATCAATTAGTTTGACGACCTTCATTAATACTAATAGAGAAAAACATATGCATCTCTAAAACATTTCTTAAAATTAAAAACTACAGGGACAGAACTATAAGAACCAATGGCTAGGATAATATATTCCACTTCAGTACAAAAGGGTTAAATAGCATGAATTTCATCATTGGCTATTATATACTGCATTACTTTCCACAATCTCTCTGCTGCATAAACCAAAAAACAAATGTACTGAGCTACCATGCTTGAAAATATCCTGCAACAAAATTAAAGCATCAACTGCCAGATAAAAATGTCACAAGTCATGGAGAACGGTGTTTAATTCATGCATTTGGAAAAATATAATTTAAAGCAGAGCAATAGTAAACAAAACCATCAGTTAGTATCTGGTAAGATGAAGAGTCATTGCTTGTGTAGGGCATACTGGGATGACTCTTGAACAACATGGTTCTGTGGGGCACCAAAGCAGGATGGATGGGCTGGAACAGAAGAACTCAGCTCTAATTCACATGCCACATATCACAGGGCAAAGGGCTGTGTTTTGCTCTCTCCTTATCTCCCAATTGTAGAAATGGGAGGAAAAGGAAGAAAAAAATTATAATAAAGTCCCAGGGGTTTTCTGATACAGTATAAAAGAGGAATAATGATGGACAGAAAACAGCAGGAAAACGTACCTTCATCTTTCTGTTCAAGCATGTGTCCTCTGGAGTTATACCAAAGGATATGTTCATACTGGCTGATGTTCAGTTTACATTCAATTAAAATACTGGTCCCCTCTTTGGCTATAATATCGTGGTGTGCTGGAGAACTTATTAAAGCTTGAGACACTGCACGAACTGATGCATTGAAAGACCCAAAAGCAACTGTCCTGTTAAAAGCTACATTTTCCACTGTGAATCCAACTGAAAGATCAGCACTAACAGTCAAAATTAACAGGCAATAGCTGAGCTTCATGGAAAGCTAGTGAAAATTCTTCTTTCATTTAATTTGGAGGAATGAGGTCATATGATATTAAGCTGTCGGTATTGCTCTGAGATAGGAGAGGAGGCTCTTGATTTGTTCTGTGATGGAAAATGTCTGGGATCCAAATGCACTTTCAAGACCATCAATATTTGAAGTGGAAACTGGAAGTACAACTGAAAAAAAAATAAAGCAGTAAGTTTATTAATGACAGCAAGGTTACCGTATATTTATATTTAATTTCCAGTAAACAGATTTTCATTAGCATAATATAAACTGTCAGCTGAGAGGTTCCAAATCAGAGCTTTGCTCAGAACAAAATAATAAAATGAGGGTAAGAAGACATTAGCACAACCTCCAGTCCACTAGATGTTCATCTTCCTAACCAAATAAATAATCTCTGGAACAATAATCATTAAGGGGAAAAAGGTTTTACAAAAAGAACAAATTGTTCAGACTACTTGAAATGCATAATTATCTTTAAAAGTGGATTCTGCATTTGTTACCAGTGAAAAAGTGCTTTCTTAATAGAAGAAGAAAAGAGGGAAAGAGGATGTAATTTCTGCCTCCCTCCCCATCAATATCAAAGTACTTTCAAGCCCTGGTTTTCTAAAGCCAGTCTTTCATTTACCATCCAGAGAGAAACCAAAGCGCATACACACACACACACACACACATCTGATTTTTAGCATTTACATCTACTTACTTGATTTTAGGGGCACATTGGCATTAGATGTCTAAATACTACATAACATAATTTAATTTCTTGGGAAAAGTCTCCTGGTGGTTATCTACAGCCACAGAGAGGAAGCCCCTTTCTGAACATCAGGACTCTGATGTCTAAACATACTTCCCTTTTTGCAATCTCTCTTGCTGCTGCTGCATTTTCTAAGTCTGCTTCCTGTTATTCTTGTTTGTTTTACAATGATCTCCTGTTGAAAATCTTTTACTTTATGCTGCTACAGCTCAGCAGTCATATCTTATTCATTGTCTTCTCTACCCAAACTTCATAGCAATGTGAAAAATTGTTTTGTCTAGGGACAGACATTCTTCAAATTAATGTGCACAAAAGATATTTTAAGACATTAGGATACAGCCTTTAATTTTCTGTCTTTTGCACACAAGGATTTTCCATTTTTACAAGCCAGAATAAAACCAACTTGTAACAAAATGAGATGACACTGATAAGAGACAATCTGTAATCAATTTTCCTGGAAGCCTGATTCAAGGAAATTTCTAATCCAATATGTGTTCCCTGAAGTTATGATTCCATCTAGACTGCTCCAGAGCCTTAAAAAACCATTTACAAAGTACAGAAGCCACAAGCTCAAATGTTATCCTAAAGAATATCTCACTTCATCCCATTGACTGGGTGACTTCAAATTTATCATCTTTTCTTCTACAAATAACAGATGTTAGTGGAATGGAATTTCATAAATATCACAACACAAAGGGACCCATTTACTTAATAAATAATGCAGACACTTTTCATCCTTCTGGAATTACTAGTTAACACTATCTAAAGCACTTCTGAAAAATAACGTAATATGCGTAAAACCAGGTGATTTCTAGTAATTGTCTTTCATCAGAGAGAAACTAAGTGTATTCAAAAGGGGGAAGTCTGTTGATAAGATGCTATCCAGACTGGGATTTTTCTTCAGTGAAAGTTAATTTGTCAAAGGTCAAACCAGATTCCAGACTTGACATCTGATGAGAAATGTGTTATCTGACCCATTTCCATTTCTGTTGCAGCTATTGCCAAAACCAGTTTAACAAAGAAGGCAAAGACAGCTGTGTCCAACTCTTCTTCAAGCTTGACTAACCAACTCACCCACTGAATCCTGCAAGAGAAACTGGAAAACAGGCTCCCTACTTGTTTCTCTGTAAACAGCAATCCCTTCATCTGCCTTCTTTTTTTTTCTTTTCTTTAATCATTTGCCCCACTCTGTTTTCCATCATGCCTCTTGTCCTTTCATTTAAGATGAGACTAGTGCAGAGAACTCAATTATACCATTGTGCTGGAGAAGCTACTTTCCCACAGCTAAGCTGTTAAAAACAGTACCAAGGCCTCTTTCATTCCTGTTTTTCACCAGCTATACTTTAGGGAACGTGTTACTGAGTCCTGCCGCCTCTGAGGAAGAACATCCCATCCACAGCAACAGCACAGGTCTGAAAAGAATCCAATTCAAATGCTGCTGTTGATCAACAACTGCTCTTCTGTTTGAGGGAGTGGTTTTAACCCTCCCTTTTTAGACCCCTGGTATTTTCAGAGCCCTCAGATGGCTGTTTTGGTAACCTTGTGCAGCTCATCACAGGTAGGCTGTGGACTGGTGGTAGTTTGTGGACCACCAATATCTGGGTTGCTTTAAAGGTCTGCCACAGCTTGTGGTGCCAAGTGAGGTGCTGTGGTCCCAGACCTTCAGCTGACATCACCCCATGACCCAGCTGCCTTCAGCTAAAAATGCACTTAATGGCTTTTGCACGCATCAGATTGACTTCACAGCACCCAATACACTTACAATTGATGACAGTTCTGCAGCAAAGACAAACCCTCATCTTCATTCTTGAACCACAGTCTTCTAACGCAATAACCTCCCAACTGATACTTTAGATTTATTCGAGAATAATCCCAGTGCCTCTTACGCTCTGCCTGTGCTATTGTCATTTTAAATTATTAAATTTGAATTGTTAAGATTTCCAAGCGCCTATGACGTTCCTCCTAAATGACATTAGGAATCTCACTCATTTATTTAACACAAGAAATACTCAGCAACATTTTCCCTCATAAGAATAATTATCTTCAGTAATTGCATATGCTCTCCACTATACTTGCACTGAGCCTGCATAATGTATAAACCATTGGTGATGGGTCATTTAATTTTACTATTAAATTCTTCGAGGTCTGATTTATTAGAAATTGTTTGTCTTTTGGAAAAGCCATTATTGCTAAGCAGACAATGATCTCTCACTGCCGACTGCTGGGAACAATAAAATGATTTGCAAAATCCATATTCTTCATCCATTGCACTTATGCAAAACAGCTGCTGGAGCTGATAAAGGACCCAAAAAGGATAAAGTGTGATCAGTGCCAACATCACAATTCTTCAACAAAGTGTTAAGCTCGAGCAATATGAAATGTGCAGAATAGAAACTGGCTGTTTTACAACTGAACCTGAAGCTGAGCTCAACACATTTAACCTTTATTAAACCATAAGTTGTAACAACAAATAGCAGTGGAAAGATAAAAATCTGTGATGTGTGCGCTTGTATGAGTCATCCTTGGCTCCTACCCTGAAGAAGTGTATTTGTGTTTAACTTAGAGCACTCTAAGTAGTCCCACTGAGGTCAGTGGAAGCACTGATAGTACTTAAAATTACACACATTTATATGGCACTGCAAAATTGGGGCCCAAGAGGTTGCAAGTTATATGGTTTTACATTCACTGCTTATAACATCACTTCATACCTGGAGTAACGTGAAGCAATAAACTGAGACACACCTGACAGAGCACAGGCTGCTGATGTCTTGCAGAAATGTTATTTGCAAGCCCCCTCTGACCCTCTGTCAAACCAGGGAGACACATTTGGCAGAGCCCTGCAGACAGGAACTCTTGGGAAGTTTATGAAAATAGCATGGCCTTGACAAGAGCCATTCCAGGTGCTCCCAGCATGGGAGAGGCCGCAGGAAGGGCTCACCTTCTGCTGGCACCAGCCAAAGCACTGCGGGGGAGCGGCAGCACTCACGGCCCAAAACCCAGCCTAAGGAGCAAATCCACAGGACACCAGGGCCAGCCTCGCTGGGTGAGGCAGCATGACGGGATTTGGTGTTTTCATGTGCACATTCCTTGGCTGCCTAACAGGAGATGGTGTTTTGCTGTGTGTACTCCTTGGCTGCCTGATCCCTGTCACGGGGTAACTCGCCACGGCACGGCATCGGCTGTGCACCAAAACAGGTTTTTTTGCCCTGTCAGCTAAAACCGAACAAGCACGAAGTTCCACTTAACATTAGCCTGTCCCCACAGCCCCTGTATGCTCCAAGGTGTGGAAAAGCGCCGGTCCCGCCGGGCTGCCGGTGGCAGTGGGACACACGACACACGACACACGACACACGACACGACCACGCTGCAGCCGAGGGCACCGGGCCACGGGGGTGACGTCACGCGGGCTGGTGGCCCTGGGGCATGACGTCACGCCAGACACACAGGCTCACAGAACATTCCGAGTTGGAAGGGACCCACAGGGATCACCCAGTCCAACTCCTGGCCCTGCCCAGGACACTCCAACAATCCCACCCCGTGCCGGAGAGCGCTGACCAAACGCTCCTGGAGCTCTGGCAGCCTTGGGGCCGTGACCATTCCGTGGGGAGCCTGGTCAGTGCCCCAGCACCCTCTGGGGGAAGAACCTCTTCCTGATACCCACCTAACCCTCCCCTGACACAGCTCCAGCCGCTCTCTGGGTCCTGTCCCTGGTCACACAGATATCAGAGACCGGAGCTGTCCCTCTGTTGCCCCTCGTGAGGAGCTGCAGCCCCCGACGAGCTCTGCCGTCGGTCTCCTCGTCTCCAGGTTGACCAGACCAAGTGACCTCAGC
>VZTX01006325.1:101592-123402 GCA_013400915.1 Pardalotus punctatus | reverse complement strand
CCTGTGCAGCCCGGCTGGGTGGAGGGGGGGATTTTAGGAGCCCGGTCAGCTGCCCATGGATGAGGATCCTTGCATTTGCAAGCCCTGGCCTTGCCTCAATGCCATGCTCTTATGGCATCCAGCAGGGTTTGAGACAGGGTGATGATGCCACCACCGTGTGCAGTCAGGGGCCACGCTGCAGAGCAGTGGAGGACCTGCCCTTCTCCCCCAGAGCTGCTCCTTACCCCACAGGGCTGATTTGAAGCCATCCAGCCCCAAGTGGACTCCCAAGTGCCACCACCCTGGGGAAGGATCCCACCCACAGCACCAGTGGGAGAGAAGGGACCCCCCAAACCACACACAGATGGTGCTGGCACACACCTCTCCTCTGCTGTGGCACACACAGCCCGTGTCAGCCTGGCCCTGATGGCTTCTCAATAATGCCACTGCTGGCCTGCAGCCACCAGGCACAGCGGGTTGGCACTGGTGGCTTTTATTTCCAAGCCTGCAAGAGTTTGGTTCCCACAGCACCTGGTGCATGCCTCAACGAATCTGGGCACGTGGCCCACCACACCCAGCCCATGAAACACTTCTCCATGAGCTGGAAAAGGCAGGAGGAACCCCAAACTGGCTCCTGGGGGCAGATGGAGCTGGGGCAGGCAGCACATCCCTCTGCTAGTGTCCGCACTGCTCCTGCTTCTGCCAGGGATGGTGCGTGTGTGGGGGCTGCGGAGCTGGCACGGAGGAGCTGCTGAGTTTCAGCCCAGCATGGGCTCACTTCCTCCTAAAATAAGTGTATTTGGAGAATGCCACACCACAGAAAACAGCAGGCTTCATCACTCACCTGCTCAATGCCAACACTGGGGTCATATTAAACAGGACACCAGCAGACTTAAATCTCCGGGGTACAAATTGACTCCAAGCTGTGGATGCTTTCTTCAAACTTATTTTCCCTTTCAAGTACTTTTTCCACATGAACATGTACACCTCTCTACTCAAATTGGGGAAAAATCTCAGCTTTTTTTCCAGGAAAAGGCACTGGCTGCAGCCACATCATTTGGTTTACATACCCAGGCCCAGCAACATCCTGCCCACAGCCATAATTCACCCTCCCAGAGGAAATCTGCCTTTCTAACCCCAGGCAATTAGTATTTGCCTCTCACCCTGATGCACGGGCTCTTTTATTCCCTCTAAGCCTTTATCCTCTCTTGTTATCCCCTTTGGTGTCTAATCCTCTCTCAAATCCCACTAAGACGCTGATGTGCCTGTGCCCAGACCCTGACAGCCATCCAGGGATGAGTCCTACATCCGAGGGTGGGGTGCTTTGGGATGCTGTAGACTATCATCGGTAACTGAGGAGGGAGCACCAGTCATCCTTATTAGGATAAAAATTAAATTTGAGTGAGAAATCAGGGTTTGGGGGGTATTTTCTCCTGAATCCTGCAGACAGCTACAGAAAAAGAGGGAAAGGGATCTTCTTGCCCTGCTGCATCTCCTCCAGGGCTTTGCAGAGGCCAAAGCTCTCACCTTGTTGCTGTGCCTTGGATCTGTGGCTGCCCCAGCTCTGGGTTCAGCGTGGCAGTGACGCTGCAAACTCGTGACACTTGTGGGTACCAGCCTTCCCCGACCATCATCCACTGAAATCTGCATCCCTTTTTCTCCTTTCTTTTTTTCCCTCATGGTCACTTGGAAATAAATTATTTAATGCAAAGAAGGGGGGAAACAACGCAGAATCTTCATTTATGATGTATTTATGGTGTATTTGATATGAAAATCGCCCCATTGTGTTCCAAACCCACGGCTTAAAGTGCCACCCCACCACAGGCAGCAGCGTTCATCGCCTCTCGTTACTTGGCAATTACGCGGTAATTACTGTATTCTCATTCCCCGGCCTTCCTCCCTGCACCCTGCAGCCTCATCCGTGTTAGGGGCATCTCGCGATTATCCCTAATGACGGTGGTGGAGCTGAATGCCAAAATCCCCATTTCCCTGTAATTTGCACCGTGGCAGAGCGCCAAAATCCCCATTTCCCTGTAATTTGCACCGTGGCAGAGCAGCCGCGGCTAAAGCCACTCTGACTTTGTGGCTGTGAGGCTCGTTACTCGATAATTATTCTCTGGACTCGGCAGGACGATGGGGGAGAGAGGAGATGTTTCCTGGGATGGCCAGAGCAGTCACAGAGCTGTGCTGTGCCCGGAGAAGCTCGGTGGGGTTTTCCCATCGCGGGCGGAGCGTGCGGGCAGGGCACAGGCAGCATTTCCAGCAGGATTACCCCGGGATCCTGAGACCTTCCAGACTCATTCCACCCCGTGAGGGCTCCCTGATTGTGTGGGTGCACCCGGAGACACCCCCCATACACACACCAGGCAGGATGGAGAAATCCCAAAGTGAAGAATTTCATCTAAAGCCTGTTTAGGGAATTGCTTATGCAGTTTATTCCTCGTCCTGCTCGGGGAAATTGAGGCACAGACAGCGAGCCAGGGGCTTTGGCTGCAGGGATGTGCCACTGCTGCCATCCCAGGGCATCCTGAACAGGAACAGGAGTCTGCCCAGGGGCTGCTCCCTGAACCAGGTGCCCAGATCACCCCATGATCTGGGATTTGGAGAGACATTCCTTGGGGGCCGGCTGGGACCTTGCCTGAGCTGACCACAAGGACCAGCGCATCACTTTGCTCAGTGGGAAGTACTTGGGTTGCTGGGAATTCCCAGTACTGCTGTAACCTGCCGGTGAGAAGCAGGATTACTGCTGAGCCGGGGCTGGCAGGATGCTGAAATCAGTGGGTTTGGGAAGGCAGTGGCTCGGGCAGGAGGATGCTTCCTGAGCCTTTTCAGTAGTAAAAAAAAGAAAAGACAGCTCTCAGCATAGAAAATTAATTGAAAAGTCCATTGGAAGTGCCTGTCATGGCATGAGAGGCTGTTCCTGCTGGGCAAGAGACCCCTCCATAGGGGATGGAACCATCAGGGCACAATGTGGAAGGAGGAGAGAAGAAAGAGGGAAGGGGGAAATTCCCACAATTACTATTTCCAGGAGGAATAAGCAGAGGTGTAAACACAATACAGCTGCTGAACCCCCCAAAAGGTGCCCGCAGGAGGTTCTGGATGCTCCCCTTTCCCAAAACCCTCCCAGGCCTGCAAATGGCTCCATCCCACCAGGGATGCAGGTGATGTCCATGGGGCCCTCTAATAGGCCAGAGGGAAGAGGATTTTTACACTAAAAAAAAGGGGTTTTTTGAAGCTGGAGGTGTGCTGTACCCAGCATGAGGACTCAGTTGGGAGAACAGGGCTGGGATTAGGGCAGTAGCGATAAAATGAACCCCTGAAATTTCCCTTATTTGACCCTGACAGTGGGAGAGGCTTGGGTTTGCTCAGCACAGATGCAGGTTTTTGGCTGAGTTGGCAGCACGTGGCTGGCAGAGAGCCAGTCCCCAAAGCAGCAGCTTGGGGTTTTAGCCTTTCCCTGGGGTGAGCGCAGCCGGCATCAGTGCTAAAAAAAAATGTGACGCGACAGAGGCGTGAATCAGCAAGAGGAAAATTCCCACCATTTGGGGAAGGAGAGGAGGCAGAAAAATGATAGGCTGGACTCTGTGAGTCAACTCTGTGGGATGCAGTGGGGGAGTGGGAACAGGGAGGGCAAGGAAAGGCACGGAGCTCTGGTGCCAAAGCAGCCAGCAGAGTGCAGGAATGGGACAATGTATTGAGGGTGGTCAGCTGATGATCCTCCAGGCTTGAACTTCAGCTGCTGGGAAGCTTGGGAAAGCTGCCCTAGGTACCAATCTCAGAATATCTCTGAAATGTGAGCTTTGTCCCCAGATCCACTGTCCTCTGCAGAGTGGTCAGGTCCTGAGCATCCCCAGGTGAAAGGATGGGGAACACTGGGTACCCAATGTCTATTTTTCTGCTGTAGGTTTCTTGATGCCCATGCACAGGGCAAAGCCTAACTGCAAAAATGGGGCAAAAACTGCATTACCCAGGGGATGCATCCGCAGTGTGGGATGCTGAGCTCCTGCACCTGGTGCTCCTTTGCCAAAAGGTCTCATTCCACCACATCTTGCTGTGTGGGGAATTAGAGCTGAGGATGGCTTAGGAGAGAGGGCAGAGATGAGGCGGCATTAGCTCACAGGTAGTGCGTGATGGAGGCCATAAACAAGATTGATGTGTGGATTAAAGAGACAGAGGAAAGGGAGGCAGAGGTTAAGAATATAAATAGGTAAGGCTCTAACCAGGTAGAGGCTGGGCTGGAGAGGCAGTGAATAAAGCAGCGAGTGGCTGGAGGGCTGGATAAATGTACGAGGGGTAGAGGACTCAAAAGAAAAGCCAGGTGGATAAATAAGAACCAGAATGAGAGCACTACTGGGGGTGCTGGGGTGGGGTGGGTGGAAGGATGGCGATGTGGTACCCATCGTGCCAGGCCACTCAGCATCTCCAGAGGGGAAAGAAATACCATCAACCCCCAGATGTCCCAAGCACAACTCATCTCAATTCCCCCATGAAGCACCGAGTTGCTTTATATGGCTTCCTATTTTCCCAGCTGTCTGCTCAGACATTAATTTTATGGCCCAAGTTGCAAGAGCCATTTGAAACCAAGCGAGAGGCACCTCAGTGCTAATTCCTGGCTGCAGCCAAGCACCCACCCAGCCCCTCCCCATGCTGCCTACCTTAATGACCCCTGGCAGGGCTGCACCCTGGAATTAATTGCATACTAATTGCATCCTTGCACCCTGGAAAAGATGCTCCAAAATACATATGCATGCATGCATAGAGTGCACAGCATGCACACTGCTCCTATTCACACTCATAATGGGGGTTTCTGCTGATTTTAGGGTGCCATCTCTGTGGAGAAAATGCAGGCGTGTCCTGGTGTTGGAAAGCTAGAGAGGGGCAGAGCAAAAAGCAGAAAATCTCCCTCAGGCATAGAGGTATTTCTGACATCTTGTGGAGGAGCAAATCTCCCCTGCCACAGCTTCTCCATGCCCAGCTTTGGTCTTGGCTTACTCCCCTCTCTCCCTGCCACTGGCTATGGGATTAAATGCACTTTTTACAGCATGGCTGGGGTGGAAAAAAACCCACCTCGATGATTCTTTGCTCTCCCCCACAGACATCAGGTGTCCACACATCCCACAGGATCAGATGCTGATGGGGATCAGGGACAATGTCCTCATTCTGGGGACTGGGACCCTGCAGGGACACCCATGCCCCACGGCACCTGGCAGCAGTCATGCTCCCTTTATCACTGGAGACAAGTTTTTACAACCGCTTGCGCCAAGAGTAGCTTTTACAACAGTTTTTACAACTTCTAGAACCACTGAGTTGCAGTTCTGGTGTCTCAAAATAGGCTGTAGTTAAAGTGTTAGGATGGCAGATCCCATGGGCTGTCAATAATTCTTCTTTACTACATCAAAACACACCGTGAGAGCCGAAAAAAAAAATCATCTGGGTGATACACTCCTCCTAGTAATTAGAGTTAATAACTAGACTGTCCTTCATAGCAGGTTTGTGTCCAGGAAGTGTTGGTGGTGTGAGTGCTGCCAGCAGTCCTACACCAAGACCTGAAACTCTCTGTCCAGCTCATGTAGGGGACCATGGGGACATTGCAGCAGTGTCATTAGCACAGCTTCACTGAAGGATGCACCCTCTTGCCCCCAAAATTTTGGGACCTTTCTCCTTCATTGCTCCAGCCTAGGATGACTCTTGTCCAACCCCAAGACAGGGAGGACCTTGGAGCACCAGCTGGGTGTTGATAGCACCCAACAGTTACTACACAGTTATTAAGAAAATAATTGAGAAAATGGGAACAACTGAAAAATAAGTAGGAGAACAATCATTTGAGGCCTTGCTGTTACTCTGAGTCATTTTCTGGAAAAAATGGGGAAGGACGGTGCTGGTGCAGGGTACCAAACACAGGATTTGCTCCCTGTTTCCCTCTCAGTGTTCACCAGTGATGCTGCTGGGGATGTTTTCCCTGGAAAGACACTGGGATGGGATTTTGCTGCATGAAAGAGCAACTCCTGTTGGCTTTCAGCACTGGAACATGCTTTTGTTGGGATGGTTTTATCTGGCCGACACCTGCGGTTTGGGACTTTGGGATTTCCTCTGGATATATTGACCCCAAGGGTCTGCTGGGCTTGCTAAAAATAAAACAAAAATACAAGAGAAATGTTTAAAAGTCACTTAAGCTGACTCCACTCTTTTTTAAAAAGGGGTCTGTTCAAGAGGCAAAGGACTGGATGGCTCACTTGGGTTGTTTTAACTAATCTGTTTCAGCATCCCCTTTATCCCTTAAGACTCTTACATCTGGTCCTGCCACCTCTCCATGGAGTGACCACGATCAAGCTCCTTATCTCACCCCATCCAATCTCATCTCACCCCATCCAATCTCATCTCACCCCATCCCAGGTCCCCATCACCTGCTTCATCCTCAGGCTGGGGTGACTTAGTGCTGTGCTTGCTCTGGAGTGTTTAGGGTTTATTGTTATTTTTATTTTGCCCCTGAATTGGAAAGGGGAAGGGAGGTTTTGGGACTTGTTTTCCATTCAGTTTAATTCATTTTTAATCGGCTGACAGTAGTGATTTGATACAGACAATCTTCCCCAACTGCGGTTAATCAGGACGGAGCGAGCCTTTCACTCGGCATTATTTAGAGAGGCATTTTATAGAAATACTGTTAGAGAGGTTATTTAACCATATATTTGTTTTCATTGTGTACACAGCTTTTTCATGAGCTTCCCAGCTTTTAATGCTGAGAGATTTTATTTATTTTTGTCATTTGGAGGAAATTCAGGCCTGCCAAAGAGCCTGGGATGGATAGCCCAGGAGGCTGCAGTAATCTGTTCAGACCATCTGGGCTCCAGCTCCCAGAACAGCCTTGACAGGGACTGGAAAGCTTTAGCAAGCCCCAGCCACATCAGCGTGGAAAGTGGGGATTTTTTTTGAGGTCTGGTGATGGAGAGATACCCCAGTGGGGATGTGCTGGCTCCTGTCAGTCTCTGCAAAGCAACGCTGCTCCCGGTGCAGCAGCTCCTCGGAGTGAGCAAGGCTCAGTCCCTAGCACAGCATGCTAAGGTTGCAGGCAGGGGCAAAATTAGATCAGGAGACAGTGCCAGCCCCATGGAATGTGACATTTAAACCATGAAGCAGCTGAATGGTCCGGCAGCCAGTGCAGAGCAAAGCTTTTCAGCCAGTGGGGACCAGCAAGCATCCATCCCACCTCAGACAACACCCCCAGGGGCAGAAGGGAGTAAACCCAGCCCCTCATGCAGCAGCTGAGCAAATATTAATTTACTCCTACAGGTAGAGCTGTACATGGGTATTCCTAGGCCAAGCACATGTAGGAAACCACTTGTCAGCAAAGCCCCCGGGGCTGACGCTTTGCGAGGAAAGAGCAGCAGCTCTTGACAAGTCAGATGTCCCCAGCGCAGGCGGTGCCTGCGTAGGGGCTGCCCCGGCTTTTGTTTTTGTCTTGTTGCAAGGAGTAAAGCATCTGTCTGGAGACGGTAAATTATCCCCTCGGCTGATGTATCACTTATGTAATTGAGCTGCAGTTAAAGACTCCCCAGGGCACTCCCTTCTCAGCCCGGCACTTCGCAGCGTTCCTGCTCCTGACCGCAGCCCTGCGCAGCCCCCGGCTGCTGTCTGCAACAGGATTGCAACGGCTGGGTGGAAAAAGCTATTTTGCCTGCGCCAGGTCCCAGCCAGGAGCTGATGGATTATTTGCAGCCCGCTCTCGTGGGCTAACAAGCACGAGGACCAGCCCCTTGTCAGGGGCTCTGTGGAAAATGATGCTACCACACTCCAACCCCAGAATTATTTACTGACCTCACTGAAAATGTCCATCTTGTTGAAGCTTATAAGAACCTTTATGCTCTACTGCCCATTGTAACTCTGTGCTTTACAACAAGGAAACCTGTGTTTTCTTTTAATGTATAAAACCTCCCAGATGGTCTGGATTCAGCTGTGCAGTGAGCAGCCTGGGCAGCACAAACCTGCTAGCCCAGGCTTACTGAGGGTGTTATTTTAATCCCAAAGTTGTTTTCCACCACTCTGTCTGCTTCCTGCCAGCTCCTTGCTCCTTTTATTTAGTATAAAACCCAAAGCACAGGTGGCAGGTCATGGTAGAGAAGCAGCTCTCTGTCTGCTCTCTCAGGAAATCCCAGTCTATGCTTTTAAAGTGGAAACCTGTGGCTATGGATTAAACCCAAAAGCCAGAAGAACCAGTCTCCATCCTCATGCTGCTTCCCAATTTTTCAGTCAAATGTTTTCCCTTGATCCCAAAAGAGCTTAAATTTCCTGCTGTCCCGTGTTATACTCAGCCTTTCCCAGGGCATCGCTGAGGTGTAGAGAGGCCATTGCTGGGTGTTTAAATGCTCTCCCCAAATCCCTGTGGGAATGGCAGAGCAATAGTGCCAGCGATAGTGCCCCACATCCTTCCTGGAGGGCACTGCCCCGTGGTTTGCAGCAAGCTCAGCTCCATTCGGTGCCCTTGCAGGCAACGAAGCAAAGGAATAATAAGAGAGTGATGCGAAGTGCTTCATCTCCCTTTCTTTGGCTGCCTTTAACTAAGCCAGAATTAGGAAAAATTCCCCCAAATTTAGCAGGGCGAGGCACAGTGAGGTACTGGGAGTTATTATCTGCCTCTGCATGGCAGCTCACTCTCCCTTCATTAGCTTTCCCATTCCAGCGTTTCCCAGTGGTATCTGTGGGGTGGCTGCACAGCACGGGGTCACCCAGCCCGAGCTCCCTGGCTGTGCCTGCACTCACACTCCCCTGGACTTATTTATAGCTTCTATTTTTCCCTCTGAGCCGTATTCCCTCTTAGCGTTGCTAAACCAAACAAGTACAAAATCTGATAAGCACAAGGTAGCTTTTCCCCCCGAGGGATACATTATTTATGAAGTTTATCGATTGTGGGAAATAACCCAGGGGTGTTCCAACATGAGCTACATCCCCTCTTGCACCAGAGTTGTTAATTACCTGCAAGCTGCTACCAGCTTCTCTGCCCACAGGGGTTAGGGGTGTGAGCAACATCACACCCACCTCGGTCTCCTGAGCCGCTGGAGATGGGCATCACTCTCACTTAAACCCCACATGCTGCATCAGTCATCCAAATTTGCCTGCCTCTGCTCCCAGCCATCACTCCTGTGCTGCCTTTCCCTGCTGTAAAGGGCTCTTTAGTATCTTCTTTAGTATTTCCCTGCCTTGACAGTTCTTATAGGAAGCCATGAAGTCACCTCTCAATCTTTGTGATAAACTAAGCAGACTGAGCTCTCTAAAGCTGGCAGTTTCCCCATCCTTGGGCAGTTTTGTGACTCTCTGTAACCACTCCAATCTCTCAATGTCCTCTCATGGAGCTCAAGCCCTGAACCCACTGTCAGGGCTCTTATCCTCTGCTGGATCAGGATATAGCATGGGACCCAACTCCTCCGTGGCACCCTAGAGGGTGCAACCCACTCTATGCCAGTTAAGAAGCCTTTTCCCTCCTCTTAGTGCTGATGAAAAAGCCTCCAAGGGCTGCTCCCGAGTCCCCAGTGTGGATTCTGGAAGATGAAAGTGGTATGAGTGAAGGGGAGGCAGGTCTGGCAGCTCTTGGGGCGGGCACACAGCTGAAACGATGGTGACAGCAACAGGATCACAGAAGGGTTCAGGTTAGAAGGGACCACTGGGGGTCATCTAGACCAACCTCCCTGCTCAAGCAGGATCTCCTGGAGCATGTTACTCCATGTGCCCAGATGGCTTTTGAATTTCTCCAGGGAAAGACTCCACAACCTCTCTGGATGTAGTGCTTAGCACTGTACCATGAGAATTTATGAATCCTTGTGACAAAACCACTTTTGCTAGTATCACATATATATTCTTTTCATTGTAAAGGGTAAAAGGCCCCTAGAGCCATTGCCCAGCTCTAGGTATGGAAAATCAGGCAGGGTCAGGGATGCTCCTCTGCCCAGGCAGGACGCAGAGGGGCACCAGCAGCTGGGGGAGGTGGTCGTGCCTGGGAAGCGCAGTGGAGTTGAGCTGAAGGAGAACAGAAAGATAACATCAGTAGTTAGGGCTGCAATGGAGACTAAGTGCTGGAATTGCAGAGGAGGACGGGGATGGGGCTGTAATTACCTGCTCAGGGCTGGTGCAGATCAGTGTAATATCACTGCCCTGAGTCTCAGCTCCCACCCCAGTACTCACTGCAGCTACAATACGTAAGGGAGATGAGAATGGCTGACAAAGGAAGCAATAACAGCAAAAGACTATAAAACCATAATGAAAAATAATTAGAATACAACCACTGGTCTGGGGATAGTTACGAATGCGGGGAAGGTGGATGAAGGCAGTGAGGAACATGGAGCAAGAGAAGCTGGTGATGGGGCTGATGGAGACACCGACTTGTCTGGATGGAGATGCAGTTCTCAAAATTGTAATGGGAATAATTATGACTGTAATGGGGTGGTAATAAAGATAATGGAATCGTAATTGAGGAGGGGATGGCTGTAAAAGAGGAGGTGCAAATAACACCCTTGTAAAGGAGATGATAAGAAAGATAATGGATGGTAATGGGTTTGTTGTTAAAGGTAATGGAGTAATAATGAGGCGGTGACTGCAGCAGGTAGAAGGTGATGGTCGGTTTAACAAAGACTACGATGCAGAGAAGATTCTATTTCTGATTCATCATGACAGGCAGTGCTGGAGGTGACCATGAGGCTAATAATAACTGAAGGGTCAATCCTTAAGACAAATGCAGGCATGCCATGAGCACGGCAGGACCACAGTCCCTGGAGATGCAAAGTGGAGGTGCAGATCCTGGGGAGGAGGGATGCTGTGCTGCAGCATGAGGCACAAAGCAGAGCAGACAATAAAAGGCACTGTGACAAATGACCTGGGCAAGTCCTGCAATGTTTGCTAAGGGCTGGGCTGCCCTTCAGAGTCTTGAACCAAGGAGACAGGGATGGGGTGGGGGCAGAAGCAGCTACTGATGGCCTCATGCCCCCAGTAAGGGCAGCCCACCACAAAGAGGAGGATGGAGAGCCAGTGCAGCAGAGCTGATGGTGACAGGGACTACCTGATGACCACAGGCACGGTTTAGGAAGGGCAGAGCTGGGCACACAAGCGAGAACATCATCTTGCAGCAGCACAGGCACTAAGTGCCACAGGAGGACAATTCAGGAAGCAGTTGATGATATCATGCATTAAAGTGGTTGTTTTAAATCCTATGTGATGAGTCAGCTCTTCACCTCCCCCTGAAGCTCAGCTCAAGGTCCCCAACCCCTCCTGCAGGGCAGGTCACCCTCCCAAGGCTGCTTGCCACACTCCACCGGCCGAGCCCCATCCCATCCAGCACTACTCCCCTATCCATGAGCCTGGTTCTCCTGTCAGAGGAGAAAATTACAATAATTTCTCTTCACTTGCCCTTGACAAACCCATGTCAGGCGTCACTTTCTAACCTCATTATCCTCCAGGTTCTTACAGATTGATTGCTTAATAACAGCTTGCATTGTTCCCTGTTTTGAAGCCTCTGAGACTGCCCCACTGCAGCTGCCCTGCAGTATTGGAAAAACTCTGAACACTTCCAAGGTTGGATTAGCTCTGGAAGTACACCCAAGGGGGAATTCAGCAGGTCCTGCCAACACCAGCACACCTGACTGCTCTAAATACCCTGGCAGGTCTTGTGCCCTCTGTTCAAGTTGAACTCCTGCCCCTTTTAATCATCCTGTCCTAATTCGCTGGGTGCAAGGGAAGGCTGAAGCAAAGTCCCCAATGAATCCCTTCATTTAAGCAACACACAGGGGCTTTCCTCAGCTCTCCTCCTTCCTGTGCATTTACAAAAGGGGTTTGCCCAGCCCTAAAACAGACAACCCACTGGAGCTTGTTCTGCACCTTCATATCTCCAACTTGTAGCTGTGTGGCCGCTGCTCCACGGTCCCTCTTGCCAGGTCTCTGGCATCAGATCCCCTTTCCCGCAGCTCTCTCCGTGTCTGAGGTCCATCAAGTCTCTGCATCATCTTCCTCTTGTTCCTTGGGATGGGTTGTTGTGGTGCCCCTACCACAGTCACTGTAAGCAATCACCAATTTACCTGTGCTCTCTAAACCCTTGGATTACCTTCCCAGGGGTTGCTGCCTGATTCCCTGAGATTTTTGCAGGATCTGCTGTTCTCACTGCCTTTCTCATGGCATTCTTGGCTCCTCTGTTTCATTACTTATTTCCTGAAGGTACCTTCCACTTCTTTCAGCCAGCCCTGCTCTGTTATCCAAATCAAGCTCAAAACAGCAGCTTTTCCAGCCGTCCTCATCACCATTAGAGAGGAGATGTTGCACCAACACACCCAGGGAACTGAACAGCTCTGTCCTGCTCCATCGCTTAGGATGGAGTTTAAGCTTCCATTTACCACCAAGCTGAAGGTACTCTGGGTTTTAAAGTCACTCACATCCATCCACCTCCTCCTTTTAATCACATGAGCTCTGTCCCACCAGTTTCACCCCTTTCAGTTGCCTGCTCCCAGCCCCTTGCTGACCTACAGGACAAACACCCCATACTTGTACACTGCTTTCCTCCTTTCCTCGCTTGCTCTTCCCCAGCAACTCCTGTTCAACTTACCAAATCCCTGTAATGCTACTTAAGCCCTAGTCTGAGCAAGGTACTAGGTGTCTACATCAGGTGTCTACATCAACCTTTTATTTGTCAATGCTCAGCCACATGTGCACAGACACGTTCACCCTGTTATTTTGCTTTTTCTCAGAAAAAAAAAAATAATATTAAGGGTGGAAAAAAAATGGATAAAGAAGAATGCTGAAGATTGCACTAGACTCAGAGATTACCCAGCGACATTTTTTATCACTAAAAGTCAATTTTCAGTCACAGATGGGACTTTTTCCTCTTAATCGCTTTCCCAACAGCAAACCATGAAGTTGCAATAACCTAAATCACCAAAGGACAAAGCAATTGCAAGTCCTTTCTCTCCTGGACAGTTGCCAAATCAAACTCTGCTAGATACAGGGGGGAATAAAAAAAAATCACTACAACAGGTCTCCCAAAGGGAAAACAGAACAAGGGTGAAGGATAAGAGGGGAAATTGGAAGTGAAGCTCTGCTCAACTTCAGGATGAACTTGTGCCCAGAGCCCTTAATGACTAACCTGCTGTGGCTGCCTGAGGAAGTTTGTAGAAAAACCTCCCATTTTTGTCATCACCAGAGGCTCCAGCCCTGATAAATAATAAGTTGGAAACTTTGTGAGCTCTGTCATGTAATAAAAATCACAGAAGGCAATGGAGCTCTGAAGAGAAACTGTAATAGCTTTCACATGCTGTTACTTGGGAGGTTTGTACCAGGAAAATGTCCCTTATCTCCAATGCAGAGAAGGCCAGGGAGCTCAGCAGGAATTTGCACAAGGATTTCAATGGATCAGGATATTTGCTGGTTATTTTGAAAAAGAGCTGCTTACACTGCCTGATATAGGAGAAAAACCTGGAAAAAGCTAGAGCCGAGAAAAAAAAACAAACTCCATGGTAGCACATGGGAAGACACCAGGACACAGAGCTGGAGAGGATCAATGCCTTGTCCAAAGCCCTAGAATAAAGTGTTTAAGCTGTTTGGAGCCTGCTTTCCCGCAGAGCTCGCTGCTCAGCCGCTCTGTGAGCGCTGCTGCAGTATTAGAGACACTGAGAAATGCCAGGGTGGAGGGCTCCCAGCTCCCACCAGTCTGTGCACGAGGGGCTGTGATTTCCCTTAAGAGACGGCACGATGGAAACAAAGAACAAAAGCATAGGCTGGGGAGGGGAAAAAAATTAGTCTGACCCGATGCTGGCTGCAAGAGGGAAACTCAGAGCAGGACTTTTCTTCCTACTTAAGGGAAACCCCAAGGAGTAAGAGCTGAACTCTCCTATTGCTCTCTGCCACCTGCTTCTCACCAAGTTCCCAGTCTTGTGTCTTCAGAACCTCCAGGCATCAGCCAAAGCCTTTCCAGGCTCTGTGGTAAGCCAGGAATGCAAATTTGGGCTTGTGTGTGAGGTGCTGTGCTGGTACCCAGAGGCACTGGGGTGTCTGCAGCAGTGGGACCAGCTCCTGTTGCTGATGGCATCATCCACATTCTCCCACTTTGTCACAGGGACACATCCTGCTGCCATCAAGGGATTAGACAGCCTTGAAGTGTGGCAGGAGAGTAGAAAACCCAAGTGTGTGAGGGCATCAGCATCTGGCATAACCACAGGGTTCTTCTGAAATAGCTGCAGAGAGAAGAAAATAGAAATAATAGAAATAATCTCCCATTATTTAGGAGAAGAAATTATGTTATTTTGGCTTAGGGCTCCCACTGAGTGTTGGAGTACATGGTTAAAGCTCCCTGAGAAACCATACCTGTGAGAAAATCCTACAGGATGCAAGAGCAACGCGGTTAATAGAATTACCCTGACACCTGCAGGACTTCACAGATCTTTCCAATAGTGGTTTTAACCATCCAGTGCAGCTTTTCTTAGGCAGGGAGAATTATTCTTGCCCTTTCACAGTAAGTATGATCCACAAGAACCTGCAAGAAAGCCATTTTCTATTAAGATCTATTGCTTTCAAGGGGGTAAAAAAGGCCAGGAACCACCACTCAAGATACATTTCCCCAGAATTATGGTTTCTTCTTACTTCTTAGTTTAAGTAAGGATTTGAGAGTTAGACTCTACACTCTTGGTATCCATGGTCATTTAATTTGGAATAAAAACCAGGTATGTCACAGTCAAGAGCTCACAGGTCTCACTGGGATCCTGCACTGGACTGAACCCAAATGTACAGTTTACAGCTCAGGGTTTGCCAGATGAACAAACAGGGGGGGTTTTCATGGCCATTGCTTTGGTGTCCAAGCAGTGAGAGATACAACTTGCTTTATAAAATAGCCAGTAAGTAAGAACTGAGCAAAAATTGACTGGTATCCATTTCAAAAACAAGAGTACAAATGTCTCGTCCTCTTCATCCTTAACTTAATCCTAGGAGGAGGAGGAAGAGGGGTCTCTGATACAAAGGAGGCATCCTGCAGAGATGGGGCTGCCTTTAAAGTTCCCACAGCATCACAGGTCCCCTGATGGAGGGCAGTGTGGTGGCACATCTTGGGGGACTCTTGGCTCTTGGGTTGGAGCTGCTCAGTGGGATCAAAGCTGAGCAGCCCCCCCAGTCACCCCCACACAGACACCTCTCCGAGGGATGCTCCTCACTTAGAAACAGAACAGATGCTGCAGAGAGACCCTGACATCCTCCCAGCCGTTACCTTGGCCAGCCTGCAGCCCCAGGCAGTGCAGCCGGGGTGCTGGGGCTGGCTGGAGACACCACAGGAGCTGGTTTTGGTGCAACCAAGGCATCCACGCTGCCCTTGGCCACCCCTGTCTTCAGGAAAGCTGATTTTCCCCACACGGTGCAGAAGCAGTGACAGATACGCAGGGGCTGCAGAGCGCCCGTCACCACCTGGCTGTGCTGTGAGCGCAGCTGGGGAGGAGGTTGTGTTCTCCAAACACTGCTGATGAGCCCAGGACCAGGACATCATTTCCCATGGCAGATGAACACCAGGAGTGGATACACTGAGCTCTTTCACCTGGGCATCAGCTCAGTCTGAGTCAGCCTTCAGGCAAGCAGCAGCAGCTCTGACATTGCACCCTCAGGGCTGGGTCTAAAAATAAAATTAGAAAGGAAACCAGTATTCTTAGCCTCAGCTCTGTCCCAGAGCCCCAAGGAGACACTGGGGGAGAGGAGATGGCAAAGGCCAGGAGGTTGGAAGCACAGCTCTGGATTGAGTGTGCAGCAGAAGCAGCTGCTTCCCACAGAAGAAGGGATGCCACCTCCCTCCCTCATTTTTAGGGAAGAAAGATAAAACCAAGTAAAGGAAACATCCAAAAGGCCATGCCAAGCCCCAGGCAGCCAGTGCATAAGGCTGTGATCACCACACTGTAAATCCTCACCCAGATCCCTCAGCTGGTGCTGCCTCCTCGCAGGCTTGGTCACACTCTCTGGAGCAGTATATTTGGGAAATTTATTTTTCCCTGGTAAGCTCAGCTCACAGGGAGCATCTGGCTCTCCACAAAGGTCACTCTGCTTTCTTAGCATCAGCACTCCAGCCAGACTTGGCAACAGGAAGCCAAAACCCACCAAAATTTGGCTTTGAAGTTAATTTCTCCTCCCTCCCCATAGTGTAAGATTTCTTAGAAAACAACTTATACTTGGCTTGAGAGATTCCCTTTAAAATAAATATTCAAGCTTTAGAGCCGTTTCTCAACCAAAACTATACAAAGTTTAACTACATACCAGTTTGTGAGCTGACCTGATCTGCCTCAACGTGCCTCTGCAAACCAGCACAGTACTCCAGCAGGCAGACCCGGACGAAGGCAGGAGCCGGAGCAGAGCTCCCAGGGTGCTCCACTGCCATCGACAGCAGGGCTCACAGACCGGCTGCTCAGGAGCAGATTTGCTCCCTTGTCCCAGGCCCCATTCTTCTGTGCATTTGGCAATACATGATGGTCCCTTCCAGCAGCCATGGTGCTTTCTCCCAGCCCCAGGAAGCAGGGACTTCCACAACTAATACAGTTTTAAGTTTCTGCTGTCACAGCAAGTTTAAAAAAGTAATTTTTCATGTGTCAAGGAAGGCTAACATGAAATGCAGGCAAGTCTTCATCATCTATACCCCCCAAAAAAAGCCCCCAACCTAGACTAGATATAAGGAAGAAGTTTTTTCACAATGAGGGGGGAGAGGCACCGGCACAGGTTGCCCAGAGAAGGTGTGGATGCGTTATCCCTGGAAATATTCAAGGCCAAGTTGGACAGGGCTCTGAGCAGCGTGGTCCACTGGAAGGTATCCCTGCCCATGGCAGGAGAGTTGGATTAGATATGCTTTAAGGTTTCTTTCAACCCAAACAACTCTATTATTCTGTGGAGATCTGGTCTTGACAAGAACATAATTACAGACCTGAAGCAGACAGCTGGAGATGTGTGAACACAGCAGAGCCACCACAGTTGTTGGATGGATGGATTCTATCAACACCAACACTTTTTACTTCAAAATTTTGGGCTCCCCAAACTAGAAAATCACCTTTTTTATAAACTCAACTCAACATGAACTTGCATTTTCCTGTGGTAGGGAGTGCCTGGTGAGACCATGAGCACGTCTGCTACAGGACAGATGGGCACCCATGGCTGAGGTCCAACAGTAAAGCACTTCCAGATAAGCCATCATCTCTCCTGTGTCTCCAAAGCCTTTGTGCATCTCAGCCATAAATCAGCTTCCAGGCTTTTTCAGAATTCAGTTTATACCAGCAAAGCCTCAGGTCACTGGAATGCTTGTCGAAAAATATTACTTAAGCTCCTTGGAAAGGCAGGTGCTTCACTGGAGGCTCTATCATATTATAATCATGCACAGGAACATTATCCTGTGGCTTAAGTATAGCAAAAATGCAAAACATGATATCCAGCAAGGATAAACAGAGTTTTGTTCAGCTGCTGACTGAGTTTTAAATCAGTTGAGGGAGAGTGACCATGGCAGCTCAGGGGAAGCAGTTCCTGGTCTCAGTGTCCAGCAGTTTCTCCTCATCCAGATGCTTCCTTCCATCTTTTACAGCCACACTCATCACCTCCCAGAGCAATAACCCAGGAAAGACACCCAGAAAAAGCTCCAGGACATCTAGATTATGTTTGCCTTATGGACTCAGGGCAGAAGTTCCCATGTCTCTGGTACCCCCAGCTGGGGACAGTACTGTTGCCTCTTGACAGTTGTGCCTCCTGACTTTGCAAACAGAAAGCATTTTACTGCCTTCAACTGTTCCTCTAAATTTGGTTTAGACCATATCAAATCTGTGTGCTCCAAAGCACCCATGTTTGGGGAAACAGGAAGGCTCTGAGGTCCCCCTGGAGGGATAGAAAAGCTGGTGACAGGCATTGGCACACCCAAAGCTGCACAAGCAGCTCAGAGCAGATATAAAAGCAGCTCAGAGTCAGCATCAGCTGGGCACACCATGAAGTCCTGGAATGAACCCAGCCCCCTCAAAGCCACTGATGGGGAAACATGGAGTGAGGAGATAAATGATAAGACCTTCCCTCCCTGCCTTATCCCATCCATGCTTGACAGTCAGCTGTGAGAAGCTTAAGACTGGATGTTGGTTTTTAAATGTAGTATTTTTCAGGGTGTAAAGATTTAAAGACAATACTTGAATCTTCTCCAAATATGTGGCTTTCTTTATGATTAACTGCTATGTCCTTCTACAATCCTGGCTTTGCATAGATCAGGGGTTGACCACACATCAAAAAAATAGAGAACATATATGTTGATATTTCATATAAATGTGAGATACAGAAGAGGGCACAGCATTGCAGAAAATGAGACAGCAGAAAATCAACCCAAGCAGCACACCTGAACTCCAGAGCACAGGACCCAGGTCACACAGATTGATGCATTTACTCCTCTGTGGCTCCCAGGAAGGCAGCACACCAGCAGCATGCTAATGCACACACTGGAATGAGACAGAGGCAGCTCTACTGAGTCCTTTGGCACTTTTTCTGCCCAGTATCAAAGACAACTTCCCATAGGCACCACACAAACTTGAGATGCTCCTCTTGAAGCACAAAATAAATGTAAAAACAAACAGCCCCCTTTCTTCTCCTTCTTACCTTACCTATCCAGAACATCACCAACCCCTACATTCACAATCCTCTGCTCGTGACCTATCTCAGCTGACATAAATGAGCACAGAAATTAGTGGAGCCACGCAGACTTGAAGGAGTTGATCTACAGTCTAATTAGTTGTGGCTGGCAGCACCCCTCTAATCACCCATCTTACCTGCCAGAGCTGCAGCAGTTTTAGAAACAAGAAGCACAGGGAGAAGAAAGTGGAATTTAAAAATAACTATTAGCAATGCTTGGTGTTTCTTCAGTTTTTCCAGAGTAGCCAAGGCAGGCACATGTCTAGCAAACTCAATTCCCTGCCAGGAAACAAAATCATACATGAAAATGATTATGACTTAAAACCAGAAAATCTTCTAACAGAGCATCTTGCAGCACTGTACAAGCACTAACAAGTGAAAGCCGCCTGTGAGGCACACCAGGACACTGCAGGCTAAACACCAACCATGCTCTAGCTTTAGGGTGTCCACCTGTTTGGGCAGGAGAGGTCTGAGATGAGTACAGGCAGTCCTGGCTCGCTGTCTGCCCCTGGCCACATGGTTTTGGCCCCAATGGCTGGGGAGGCAATTTGTGATAAAAGCCCAGAACCTGGCAGCAGAGCTCATCACATCCATGTGCTGCGTGAAAAGAAAGTTTCCCCCACGTACTCTCCAAGCCCTGCAAAACTGATTATTAGAAAAAAAAAGCATGTCAAACCGGTATTGATCTTCCAGACAAGACTTGCATTGGAAAACTGCTTTTTTTTCTACTTACTGCACTTATAAAAGAAGACAAGGAATCAGAGACGTCACAGCTCAGTTGTGACCAGATAAACACTACATAGGACATGGCAAGGCTAGCCAAGATAGGAAGAGAACCCACCCAAATTTCAGACCAGATTGTAAAATTAAATTTTTTCCACAGTTTGGGCAGTGGAGTCATCCCTGTCACCCGCCCAGCCAAGCACATGTCTGAGGGGTCTCTTCAGGAAAAGGCTTCTGTTTTCCTTTCTCACGTGCATTTTAGTAAAGCATGTTGGACTTTGAGAAAGAAAAGTGCTACATAGAAAATCCCACCAAAGTAAGAGGACTTTGAGTTCTAAAATATCTGTCTAGAATGGAAAATTAGATTGGCAGCACAGAAGTAAACTTCCAGCAGCTCGTGGTACAAATCTGTAGGCTGTTACTTCAGCATTTCATAGGAAACTGCTCTCGCAGTTTGAAGCCATTCCCTCTTGTCCTGTCACTCCAAGCCCTTGTCCCCAGTCCCTCTCCAGCTCTCTTGGAGCCCCTTTAGGCACAGGAAGGGGAACTGAGGTGTCCCCAGAGCCTTCTCCAGGCTGAACACCCCAGCTCTCTCAGCATGTCTGCATAGCAGAGATGCTCCAGCCCTCGGAGCTTCTTCACAGCCTCCTCTGGACCTGCTCCAACAGGTTCCATTTCCTGTGCTGAGGACAGCTGGGCTGGATGCAGCACTCCAGGGCTGGGATCTCATGGGGGCAGAGGGGGCATCACCTCCCTGACCCGCTGCCCACACTGCCCACCCAGGATGAGCGGCACTTTCTGGGCTGTGAACACACACTCTCAGCTCATGCCCAGCCTTTCATCTGCCATTACTTCCAAGAACTTCTTCTGAGGGCTTCTCTCTATCCCTTCTATCCTCGGCTTGTGTTGACACCAGGGGTTGCCCCAAGGCCTTGCTCTTGACCTTGCTGAACCCCATGACATTCCCACAGGCCCACTCCTGGAGCTTGTCCAGGTCCCTCTGGATGAAATCTCTCCCAACACTCTCCTATTTGCTCTGTTTCAGGTGTGTGAGAAGCAGCCCAAGTCCACCTCAATTAGCAGGTTGGGTTTGCCTAATTTGACAGGGCTGTCCTGCTCCCAGCAGGCATCAAAGGGCATTTGCTCCTCACTTTGTGTAGGAATACGATGCAGCCAGTAATTCCTCAATTTCAAATTTCTGCTTTCCAGCTCTGCAAATACTTTTGGCTGTTTCCACTGCTGCAATTGTTGCCCAAGAGATCAAGCCCTGCGTGAATGGCCACAGTGTGTTATTTGTCATTATTTATCTATTGCTTTGATCAGAAGTGAAGGAAGACAGCAAAGGCAGGCAAGAAAGTGTGTTTCAACTGACTCTGGTTAATTTTGGCTTAGAAATTATAAAAGTCTTGGAAATGCAAAGTGCTGAGCCAGAATTCTGGGACACTGGGAACCACAGGAGTCAATCCAAAGATGAATTTTGGCCTGTTCATGAAAGGACTTAGGTCACTGTCTGTCACAGGAATTAAGGGGTCTCCTTCATCCTGAGTCTTGCATCTTCACAGAGCTCTTCAGCACAAAAACAGTGTTAAAACTGATTTTAAGTGTTTGCTTGCGAACTAACCCCAACACGTACAAATACTAGTTGGAGAACTAAAGTGAGTAAAACCAAGCTCTCGCTTAAAATACACAGCAAAGCAGCAGGCTGGCTTCCAAGCTCTCACGCCCCACACCGACTCCATGAAATTATGTTATGCATCCACTCCTTAATGAGGAACTTACCTATTATAGGGCAATAAAACCCTAACCTGACTCCAATCTTTAGCTGGTGCAAGCCCACATTGACTGCAGCTATTTTCTCTCCCAAGGAACTTGTTTATGTCTGCAGTAAAAGTGCTGAGGCTATTTCCAGCTCTTCCACAAGGATGTAAAATGGGGAGAGATATGGATTTTCCCACTTATCTTCGTTAATGTGGTAGCCCAGGTTTTCTGCCAAAGTCCAATAGAACCAAATCTATTTTTAACCAAATCACTCCAGCTGAAGCCTTCAAGGCCTGCTATAAAATGACGAGAGTATTATCTCTGGTGTGCCTTGATTAAAGCCATTTTACATTCCTCCAGTGCACCAGCGGGTCTCAGGTGCCCAGCCAGCTCCTGAGATCCAGACATGTCCATGGAGGCTATTCCAGCTGGCAGGAAGACCTTACCTAAGGGAATCTTGGATTTGGACTGCACGCCTACAGCATGACTTAATGTACACAACCCCCACCCTAAAAGCCCAGACCAACTCTGTCCTACACCTGTGAGCCCCTCTTGCCACCTCAAGCCAGATAGGCTCTTGCAGGTTAGGAAATCCCTGAGTCACCAGGATCTCTGAGGCTCAGGAGTGGTCACAGTCCTCCTCTCTCCTCCCCTATCTCCCCTCCTGCTCTTCTTCAAATGCCCAAAAATGAGAGAGGCAAGAGGAAATTTCTTCCT
>VZTX01006325.1:61883-101557 GCA_013400915.1 Pardalotus punctatus | reverse complement strand
TTTTTTTTTTTTTGCTTTCTAAAGAGACCCACTTGAGATGTCACAAGAGGGATGACAAGGGCTAGCCCATAGTTTGGACTGTCCCATTGTGATGGCTGTTAGGGTCAAAGGGGAGGAAAACTGGGCAGGGAAGGTGATGGGAACACCCCACTTCATGTTGTTGCACCAGCAGCATGGGATCACAAAGGATAATCCTTGCTCCAGTGCTCTACAGGGATAACCAGAGGTGATTTAGCTGGTCAGCTCCAAGGTCCCATCTCTCCTGAGGGGGCCTACCTGTGGGAGATGCCATGTACTCTCTGGAAAGCATGCTTGAAGACAAAAACCTTATTTCAGCGGTGGGATGAGGGACTTGGCCCTGGGATGGGGAAGCCACCTCTCCAGCACTGGGGGGCAGCTCAGGGTGCAAAGCAGCAGGGTTGGTGCAGCTGTACCCACGTGCAGACCCAGGGCCATGCAGCTCCCCTCAGCCATACATCCATGGCACACATTACCCTCAGTGCTCGAGATCTCCCAAACACCGCACCCCAGCGCGTTTCTTTCCTCCTGACGTGTCTGGGAATGCCACCTCCTCTCCATACACACGTGTGGCTGGCCAGTGGTGAGAAAAGCCCCAGATTAACCTGTCTGACAAAACAGAGCCTGTCACACTGCCTGGGAAGAGGAATACATCCAAACCCAGCCCAGCTGCCTGGGTGGGAAAAAAGCGGTTATTACTGCAAACTCTATATACATTATTTATCAAATGAAGTCTCTGCAGCAGGACTACGATTCATTTCTCTGCTCCAGCTTGCTCATGCTCTCTTTGGTTGTCTTTTCAATGGGACACAATAGAAAATCTTTGCAGGCTCCTTGTGGTCACTGACCGAAGGTTGTTCCCCTCCTGAGGAGACCCTGCAGTTCCCCAAAAGGGACCTGGTACGAGCTTTGCTCAAGGAAAATCTCCCTCCAGCCAGTTCCACTGTGGCACCTTTGTTCCAGCCTCAAATCAGTTCCACAAGTATCTGCTGCTGCTCTTTATATTCCACAGAAATTACAACAGGAAGGCGAGTAGAAAATCTTGATTATGGGAGGGTTCAAATAACATGATCCCTGCTGCTACCTGCCAGGTTGCATGTGCGTGTAAATCACCTGTAATGTGCTGTTTTGTTTGAATAATACTTTAAAAAGAAAGGAAAATCTGATTTTTTTCCAGTATGAGGGTTATAAAGCAGGTGGGGGAAAGTCACAGCACACTCAACTCTGGTTGCTTCAGCTCTGCTTCATGTCTGTGGTATAAAAGTACATATTGGGGGGGTGGGATTAATGAAAAAATGCACCAGATGAGCAGTTCTTTTCCATCCCCCTGACTTTGGGTGAGGGCACAAATGACTCGGCAAACTGAAGAGCAAGTTAAAAACTGTGCTCACTTGACTTCAGCAGGTGGGTTTGCTTTTACTGAAAGCAAACCGAGTTGCTGTGTGCTTTTGCTCAGAGTTCCCAGGGGAAAATGCTCCAATCCACTAATTATGGTTTTAAAAAGCTAGGGAAATAGCAGGGATTTTCCTTTGCAGCACTGTTCTCCATTTAAATGTGGTCAGGGTGGTGATATGGGGTGACAGAGGTTAAGGCCCATCCAAGTTCTTCAACGTGACTTCGTGCTCCACTGCACACTCCTTCATCTTCATCAAGGCATATGCTCGATCCGTGCTGGGGGTAATGGGTGGCAGTGTTTTGGCAAAGGAGCATCCCAAGCTGGGTTTGCATCCGCTTCAGCAAAGCCCTGAGGCGGTCTGGATTGATTTGCAGACTCTAATGCAACATGACAGCCAAGCACCAGCCAGATGAGCACGAGGACTCGCTGCCGGCACCCGAGAGGAATGCTGGGAGCAAATGGGGAAAAAAGCCCCATGCCCATGGCTGAGAGTGATCCAGATCCCGATGGCTGGTTACAGGACGTGAATTCACAGCATAACTGAGGTGGGATGAATGAACCATGGAGGTTCTCATGCCTGGTTTTCTCCATGCAGGAGGATAAGTGGATACTACACTGACTGGTTCTGCCTTATCCTGACGTCTGCAAGTCTCTGCCTGTGCATCAACACACAGACAGACAGACAGAGGGATGACATTGAGTGGGGAATGGGAAGAAGTGACAAAGTTGTGGCTGTTGGAAAGGGAGAAGAAGGAAGGTTTGTCTGTCCTGGACAGTAGCACCTTTGCAGTACTGTGTTAATGGTGTCCACACCATGCAGGTTCTACATTACCTTCCAAAATTAATTACCAGTGCCTCTGCTGAAGATAAAATTGAAATCATATTTATTTTTGTGCTTACATTCTACTTGCCATGTAATTAAGTGCTACCATGTAATTAAAGAGGATTTAGAGGGCATTTATGCCCTGCAATGCTCCATAATTGCGGTTAATTACTCCTTTACAGCTCCCAAGCATCTCCAGTGGAGCTCCAGGAGCTGCTGGGGCAGGGACAATGGCCATCATGGGGCTTGGGAACACAGTGCAGAGCTCTAGCACTGAAGGGCAGCATCTCAAAAGGTCTGTCCCCATCCTAAAATCTTTCTTAAGGAAGTTAAACTCTCCGCAGGCACAGGGCAGGAGTGATGCCCCCAGGAGCACTGTTACGGGCAAATGGGGGTGCCGGTGAGAACAGGAGTAGAAACTATCCCAGCCTCTGTCCCCAGCTCTCCCTGGTAAAATTCCTTTAACTCCCAGAGGCACCATGTAAGGATGAAATAAACCCTTCTGCAACACGCAGGCCTGCTGAGGGGGGATTTATTTCACAGCTCAGTGTGAATAAATATATGGTGTGAAGTGCAGGATGTGAGGACTTTTCACAGGCAGGAAGTCCCATCCATCAGGGCTGTCCTGGCAGCAGGGCAGCCGAGGCCATCTCCAACAGACATCAAATCTTAGTGCTCAAAGGGCCAGGCTACCAAATACTCCCCTGTCACAACCCAAACACATGTCCAGCCTCACAAGCTGCTGTGGAAGAGCTCAGTTTTCGCAGGTAGCAATTCGTCCTGGCAGCAGGGATTCCAGGCACCACTGGGCCAGGGTGTTACAAACGGACCCAGAAGGGAACAGGTGACCTTCCTGCAGGACATTGGACACGATGGGTATTTATAGGTTTTTGTGTTGGAGAACAGAGGAAACCCTTTAACCATGAGCCATCCTGTGCCACACCATGTGTTTGCAGCCTGTGCTGCATCCCAGCATTGCCCACAGAGCACTGGGGCTGATAACAGTGAAGAGGGACGGGCAGTGGCCAGACCAAGCTCATTGCTAACAGCTTTCATTATGAAATTGAGCACCCACCCTGGTCTTCAGTACAAAATTAGGCACCCACCTTTGCAAGGCAGTCACAGAAGCGAATTTTGCACTGAGCAAGTACTCTTCTGTGGCGTGTGGTTAAGCACAGCTGCTTCAAATGGGGAGCTGGTAATGTACATGTAAATATATATCTATATATATGAAGACAGCAAGACAGCACCAAAATTTGCTCTTTAAAATGCGGGGATAGGCTCAGATTAGAGCTGGCACTTTTCCTAAAATAAGACTTAATCTGGTGATTCCCAGACTTCTCAGGGCAGCAGGCAGGAGGCAGCTGTCAAGGTGATGAGAAGTCAGACATGCTGGATCCAGGCTCTTAATGTGAAAATTAAAGGAGATTCTCCCCAAAACCTCTGCATTAAGCTACTGCTTGCTTTTCTGTGGGAGTTTATAGAGGCTATTGATATATTCTGTGGCAATTCAATAAAAGAATATGTAATGAAAGCAAGACAGGTTGCAATGACAGAGACATGCATGAACTTTCAACTTGGCAGAATCTGCAGTCAGTTGGGGGAGCTATAGATTTCTTCCTCCACATACAGTTAGGCAAAACTGGTAAAAGTATTAAAGTATTTCATCCTCAAACATGTAATTGGTCAGCAGGGTGAAAATCATTCCCTCTCTGAGGGCTGCTTGGTGACAGCACAGAATGGAAATGGAAACGCTCTGTTGTGTTTCTCTGGCATAGTGCAGGTTTCCTTGTTAGTCCTCAGCTCCAGGCCCATGAGTTCACAGGGTCTGGCCTTCAAGCAACCAGTGTTACAGCAGATGGTTTGCTCCTCTAAGCTTTCCACCTCCTTTAATTTCCACAAAATCCTGCAACAGGCTGTGTTTAGAGGGGCAATAAGGATTGCAATTAAGCAGAGGGTGCAGGAGTTGATCAGGGAGAAGGCTTCATTTGCTTGCACATAGCAAGGGCCTTCACCCTGCCCATGGAACTACTGCAATGAAAACATTTTTAAACAGAAATTTCACATCAGTAGATTAGTAATAACTGGGCACCAATGCTCTTTCCCCTCAGAAAGCTGCAGGAGGGAATTGGTCTGAAGGACATGCTGCATCTCTGCTTCCGCTCAGGAGGGTCCTACTGGTGCAGACCAGTCTTGTGACGCCAAATTTGCAGCAGTTTCAAGCTGCTAAGAAGCTGACCCAATTATTTCCAGTATTTTTTTGTTAGCAGCTGCTGCAACACAAGTTCTTTCAATGGGATGGGAAAATCACAGAAGTTTCTTGCTGAATCACAAAGCAAAGCAAAAGCAAGGCACACACCATAGAGTCTGAGAATCCTAGAACCATTTGGGTTGGAAAAGACCTCTAAGATCAAGGTCCAACCATTCATTTGGCACTGCCAAGCCCACCACTAAACCACGTCCCCAGGAGCCATATGTACAAAATCTCTCCAAGGATGGTGATTTGCCACTTCCCTGGGTACCTGTGCTTGACAACATGTGCCTGGCCATGTACACATCCTCACCTGCCATGGCTGAAGGACATGGCATCCCACGAGAGATTTCAAGGTCAAGGCAATAATGATGCTGATGGATGGGAATGATGAATTTGCCTAAACCAGCAAGTACTGTAGCCTCACTTTGGAGATCCTAAAATACTCCAGAGTTGGGATTCAGAGCTTGCAATGCAATCCACATCAGTTTCCCAGCTGTGTGATCACCTTGTAATAAAAAGTGTAAGGCTGGGAGGCCAACCAGGGATACCATGAAGCTGATTTCCTTCCCAACAAACCCAGGAGGAAAGCTGCATGGGCTGCATCTTGCTGTAACATGGAACAAGCACCATCTGCACTAAGTGCTGGCGTGGTTTTGGCAGCCTTGAAAGCCATCCATCAGCGAGTGTTTCTGGCTTATGGAAAACCTGCAAGACACTCTTCAACACACAAGTCCAAATAATACACTCAGAGGCTTCCTGCATCACCATACCCTGGGGTCACCCTCACCATCAACAGCTGTGGGAGCAAATCCAGCACAGAGGTCCAGCTCCTGCCAGTTGCACTCCAGCTCTAATGGCATGGCTCAGGGACTGCTGGGTGTTAGCAAATACCTGCCTGCTTCTGCCATGCCAAGGAAGCAGGCAGCAAACTCCGTTTCTTGATGGTTTGTTGGTCAGCAGCAAGGATGAGTGTGGGCCTGAACTCCAAATAGGCGCCAAATAGATTTTCCAGTTTCTCGTCTGCACCAAACAGCAGGGCTTGGGGTTTATCTGGTGTTCAGAAAAAGGGAATGCAATAAATGTACATAAATATATATATATATATACACATATATCTCTCTATACAGCCTAGGTAGATTAAAAAGTTTCTCACCCAAAACAAAATGTTCACTTCATTTTCATCTCTTCAGTGACTTCAAAAACATTTTAATACAAAATATCTGGCTGAAGAAGCAAATGTTTTCCTTTCTCAAGCATCTTCCCAGGCAACATTTGACTTTTTTTTTTTAACCAAAGCAATTCATCAAAACTGCCATGAAAATAGAAATATTGTTGGACCATCGAAATACTAAATTATCCCCACAAAATGCCAGAGCCAAAACTGCTGGCATCATCCTCATTGTGCAGATCTGATGTCTCTGCACCCATCCTGCAGCAGCCCCTGAGCTACAGTTTGCATTTGCTACATTCACATTGCTCAGTTATAAAAAAAGGGCTGCAGATGCTGCTGGGGGATGGTGCTGCATTTTGGGGGGATGCTGTTTTCCCCCACCCCCCAAACTACTGCTGCACCATTAATGACTTTCTCGGCACAGCCGCTTCAAGCATCCACATACCCAGGTTCCCTTTTGCATCTGTTCTCACAAAGCTGCTCTCATTAATACAGCCCATCAGCAAAATGTAAAAATAACTGAAAATAATAATTAGCATGGATGCACTGTGGATTTAATAGGGTTTTTATATTTCTTCCTTTGCTGGCCCATAAGACACAAATCTTGGATGGAGAGAGGCTGATGGGGAGGGAAAGAGAGTGCTTTGCTGTGGTGTATGTTTGGCAAAACCCTTAAACATTTTTCTCAGTTTTATATTGTCTCTATTTTTTATTGAGCACCACAGAGAAATTGCAGCAGATTGATTCTTTCACAGCTCCCCAAAGTTGAAATGCTTTGGAGCTGAAAGCTCAATGCCTGCCAAACTTCATAATTAACTGTAATAACCCTTTAATTTGAACTTTAATTCAAACTCCCATGTTTCAGGGGGATTGGAGGTGGAAAAAAGAAACCAAAAGAAGCAAAACAAACCAAAGGTAACCAGTTCTGGTAAAATATAGAAGCGGCCCTGAGCTTGTGCTGTGCCAGAGGCAACTGGACATCAGCTGTCCTATCCTGGGTACAGAGAGGGCATTCTGGGATGAAGAGGCATTGTCCCAGTCCCATGGAAAGTGAAGGAGAAGGACATTGACATCAGAGGCCAGGAAACAGACAGGTTCAAAGCTGCCTTCATTGCTCTGCATGGGAGATTTTCCAAGGCCACCTCTAGGGATGAAGGGATCAAAGCCATCAAGAAGGCCACCAACTGGGAGTTTTATCTGAATTTGGGGACAATGAAGGCATAATTAAAAAAAAGACTAAAAGCAACCTAGATAAATTTGCTCTAATGCAACCAAATTTACACATTAAATGACCATAGAAATTGGCTTATTTTCCTTGTGAAGGAGGGAGAAAAAATATACAGTCCTGAATCCGTTCCCCCAGTCCATGGTTTGTAATGGTTCTGTCACTGCAGTGTGAGCTGGACTGGGAAGCATCAGGAGCACAGGAAAATGAGGAACCCAAAGGAGGAATGTTCATACAACTTCTCTTCCCAGGCAGACACGACTCAAGCTGTCAGACTGCTCATGCAGTCCTGGAGCTCTCCCAGCCCACCCTGGCTGACCTCACCATGGTGGGTCCTGTAGGGAAAAGCAAATCATTGACACGAGAAGCAGGAGACAGAGCAGGACCAGATAGGGAATGGAGATGGCATCTCAGGAATGCATTCACAAATCTGGCAGGGCTTCAGAGCTGTCAGCTCAAACCTCTGGGAAGAAGCTAAGGATTAACAGGCATGTGTGGCCTGCTCTAGGCTGGAGGAAACCAAGGAGCATCCACCTGGTTTGAGACGGGATCAGCCTGAACCATGGCAATTTTTCATCATTTCACAACAAAGAGCCGAAGCAGTGATATTAAGAGAAATCTCCCTAGCATCATGCCACAGGAATGCCAACATTTCCACAGCATCATTCCCTGCCTAAGGGGCAGGAGGAGGATGCAGTGACTTGCCACTCAGAACTGAGAGCTGGGCAGCTGTAATGAATGCACTGATAAAGAGATTTCACATCAATAAGCCTGGCAGTTTCTACCAGCAAATGAATGGTGTTCAGTCTATGGGTTACAGAGTCCTTAACTACCCAACTACCCCACTCACTGTCATTAGAGAGCAATCTCCGTGTGTATCTGCTCACACTGCTTTATTCACCAATCCGTCTCCCACTCCCTCATTCCTCCATCCACACAGAACCCTTCTCCCCCCACCCAGCTGTGCTCACAAACAGGCTCTGGCCTCTCTCCTGAGACAGGCTGGATCAGAAGAGCAGGGATTTCATTTCCCCATGTCTAAGCTGCTCCTGTAATCCTGCAAGGAGCCTTGCTTTGAAATGCTGGCCCGGCTCGGCGCAGCTGGCTCATGGCCACAATTACTTCCACTCTGAGAACACACAAAAAACCAAGCAAGAGGCCAAGGAGGGGGTACTGAGATTTGAACGCCAATGAGTCAATCAAAGGCAGCCGGTGTTCATTAGTCCCTGTGCCTTCCCCTGTCACGGCCGCCCCATTATGCAGGGACAAGAAGTCTCTCCATGGGTCAGCCGGGGCCACCTAGGAGCCAATGGAGAGTCCAGAAGGCAGAGGAGGACTTGAGGGAGTCAGAGTCTGAGAATGCAGCCCGCAGTTGCCACTTACAGAGCCTGTCTTCCGTGAGCATGGTCAGAGCAGAGTTATTCCCGTTTCTCTTGCTTTTCCTAAAACCAGGAAGAAAAAACAGAGCCTACCAAAGGAGTCCCAAGTATCATTGGAGATAAACCAGTAAACATATATTTTAATTCGGCAGCAGGGTAATGGGGGAGGCAGGGATGTTCCCCAGGGAGCTCGAGAGGAGAGCTCCAGAGCAGGAGAGCCATCAGAAGCAAGAGACAGCAATTGCTCAAGGTTGTGGCACTGGCAGAGTGGCAAAGTAAGATGTGGTAAGTGGCCCAGAGATGAGTATTTGGTGCTTTGATAGTACCAGATTAACTGTTTCTTAAATAAAAAAGCAATAGCAACAAGAATCTGTCTTTGTCACTGCTCAAGGGCTATGACAGGGTCTCCCCACCAGCCATGGGTTCCATTCAAAGTTGATTTAGGCTCCACCAAAGCCAGCAGGACTGCATGTGGGTCAAGTTGGCCCCACATGTGCCTAGATGACTGCCAAGAAGGATCTGCCTCTCTATGCTGAGCATAGTTTCGAGGCTAACACCAACCATGGTCTTTTGCTTCTGTGTTCCCAGGTCCTCTCTGCTCTCGGCTGACCAAGACTGGCTTAGAAGGCTCTTCCCTCTCGCGGGAAAATGGGGACTGACAGTGAAAACCCAGTCCTGAGGAATGTGCTCATCAGCTTCAACCTGCTTCTGCTGGGCGCTGTCCTCAAGCCTTTTGAGTGCCGGCTGGAGATGGCAACAGAGCCGGCTCAGAGGACAGCGCTGGATGAGGCAGGTGGCCTCGCCAACTGCAGCCCACCTATCAAAGAGCAGCCCATGGTCTTCCACCACATCTACAACATCAACATCCCACTGGACAGCTGCTGCTCATCCATGTTCAAGTCTTCGGCCGAGGAGGTGAGTTCAGAAGACGACCGGCTGGCGGAGTACACGGAGCAGACCTCCGACAGCGAGAGCCAGGTCACCTTCACCCACAGGATAAACATGCCCAAGCAGGCCTGCAAGTGCTCCACCTCCCTCCCGTCCCTGCAGGAGCTGCTGAGCAGGATTGAGATGCTGGAGAGGGAGGTCTCCATCCTCCGGGACCAATGCACCTCCAATTGCTGCCAAGAAAATGCAGCCACAGGTAGTAATGGCATCCTGTTAGCTCTTGCTGGGGACTGAGGGCTTGAGCGAAAGGCAGGAGAAATAATACAAAAGCTGATGATGCCACTCAGAGTGGTGGCAGAGGAAAACCTATGTTCACCATGATGGGGCTGTGGTTTTAGTGAAAAACTTAGCTGAAGTCCTCTAAGGCAGGAAAAATCCTTGCAAGGGCTTTGGTCACTTGAGTTCCCATGCCCCACTTGTTGCAAAAATTCCATAATGGAGAGAGCTGAAGCCCCTTTTTGGATGAAATTACAGCTGGTTAGGGGTGAGCAGGGGGATCTCCCAACTCTGCAGTCCTCCCAACACTCTTAGACATCTGCCATTGCTTGTGGGACAGGGAGCAGAGATGTAGCTGCTGCTCTCCTAACCTGTCCCCGCCCCATGGGAGCTGGCAATAAGCCCCATGATCTTCTCTGTAGGGGGAGTGAACACATCTGAACAGCTGAGTTTAAAAAAAAAAAAGGATTAAAAAATTTTAAAAATACGTGAAAGATGCAAAAAGAAACCTATAAAAAAGGCACAAACTCATCAACAGGGTATTCCACCTGAATAAAAATATGTGCTTTTGTGGATACTTCCAAGAGGTCCCATTAGGGTTACTCCATTACAGGCAGTCCCTCATTTCACCTCAGCTGTCCCTCAGAGGCTGGAAAGCAGCATTCAGCTGAAATGAGATAGGTCAGGAAGGTTTGGGCTAGCAGCTGCATTTCCATGGCACAGGAGGCAGCATACTGATAGTTTTCCTTTTCTCAAGGAAGAGGGGCTGTCTCAAAGGGCTTTCATCCCAAATGCAGCCCAGCCCCTACCAGGGCTCCTTGCAGGGAAGAAAACACTAAGGAAAGAGAACCACCTATGGCACCTTTCCAGGGGAAAACTGATTTTCACACCAAGAACAGCAACAGGAAGGAAGAGAAGTTAAAAGCAACTCTTTTACCCCCAGTTCTCACTGATTTTTTTTTTTTTTTTTTTAAGTTTGGCAGCTATTAGGGTTTTTTTTCTAGTGGTACCCCAACATCTCTATATGTAGGACACATTAAAATGAAATGGGCGCAATGCTCATGTCAAGAGTTCCACCAAAGGTGGGTTTGTCAGGGAGGGAGAAACAAGGATGGGCACACAGCAGGGTGGCTTGGGCTGGCATCTATCATGTGGCCAGTGGAAGCCAATGCGTTCCCAGCCATGGGTTCAGCCCACATCCCTCCCAATGCCGTATTCATCAGCTGCATTAATAATTAACACAAAACAGAAAACACCAGTGCAAAGTGAGGGTTAAAATCACGTAGGAAATGCTATAGGAAAAACCTGTTTTAAAGGAATTAATTTGAAACTCTGATAGGCCTGTTTGGGTTACTTGCAACATACATAGAAAGTCCCATTAAACATTCATTGCTTGGTGGAGTCCCCTCTCCCATCACAGATGAGTCAAGCTAAATCTGGAGTAATTTCATTTATTTTTGCCAGAGTTGCTTTCAATTCACTGCAATGCAAAGGAGATCAGGATCCTTACCCTACCACCCGAGGCATTTCCCTGAGGAAAGTCTCTTCCCTCCAGCACACTTACAAGCATCCTCTCTCATCTTTTGATAACTTGAGGCTGAGATCAGAAGAGATCCTGACTGGCATTCCCAGTATTTGCAGTTTGGAGGGGACCTGTCCTGCAAAATAACCCAAATGGGTCTGTCTGGCACAGCATGTAACTGAGCTGCTTTTACATGTGCATCTGCTGCATGCCCCATAGGAAGAGCTCCTTGGAAAGGTCAGCTAGGATGGAAAATTTAGCTGGGGACAGAGTCCTGGGGCTTGGGGGTCTTTGGGGTGCAAAGGTTTCCCAAGGTTTGGAGGAAGCACAGAAAGGGTTTTTGTTCTTCCTTGGTTCCCATGAGGAAAAGCAGTAAAACTCAGCAAGGAAAAAGGAGGCTGCCTGGGATAAACCCTTAGCTGGAGCAATGGCTCTGTGTTTCAGGGCAAAACAGGGGAGCATTAGCAATGTCAGTGAGTGGTGCCTTCACCCCCCTGCGTCCCTCCTCACCCCAGAGCATCCTGTGGAAGGCTGCCAGGTAAAGAGGGGGCATTAGAGGTGGTGGCCACAGAGCCCATGTGCTTTCCCTGCTTTTCCACAGCCTCAGTGTGCCCAAAGCCAACAGTTCGGTCTTAATCAGGTCCACCAGGACAGGGATGAAGATGATGTCTTTGGGCACATACCTGTTTCTTACAGGAGAGAAAGAAAGCAGATAGGGATTTCTCATCTATAAAAAGGAGAGGTGGGTGGACATGAGACCAGAGTCATGGCTGATGCAGAGGGCTTGGCCAGGGAAGGTTTTTTTCCAGTAAGAGGTCTAGGGAGGTTCCTATCGACTGAGTGCTGAGCTGGAGAGAAACCAAAGGGAGCACTTGCAGCACCACAAGGCTGATGGCACCCATAGCTACGGAGGCCACTGCTCCCTAGGGAAAGATCCACCCAAACGCCACCATGATCCCGCATCACCAATTCTTCCCCTTTCAGCCCCAACACCATCAGCTCCCCAGAGCTGGGCAGGCTCAGAGGGAGGACTATCCCCTGCTTGCCCCACCTGTCCCCTGTCTCCAGCCCTTCAAAGGGCTGAGCCGAGACCAAAACTGCCCTTTTTCCACCTCTCACCCTGTGGGTTCTGACCGTCGGTCCTGCATCCTTGCAGGGCAGCTGGATTACATCCCGCAGTGCAGCGGCCACGGGAATTTCAGCCTGGAGTCGTGCAGCTGCGTGTGCATGGAGGGCTGGGCAGGCACCAACTGCTCCGAGCCCCGCTGCCCCCGGGGCTGCTCCAGCCGCGGCGTCTGCCTGGAGGGCCAGTGCATCTGCGACAATGACTACGGGGGAGAGGATTGCTCCCAGCTGCGCTGCCCCGCCGGCTGTGGCTCCCGCGGGCTCTGCGTGGACGGCGAGTGCGTGTGCGAGGAGGGTTTCACCGGGGAGGATTGCTCCCAGCTCCGCTGCCCCCGCGACTGCTCGGGCCAGGGCCACTGCGTGAACGGCACCTGCGTGTGCCAGGAGGGCTACGCCGGCGAGGATTGCGCGTGGCTGCACTGCCCCAATGCCTGCAGCGGCCGTGGGATCTGCCGGGATGGGCTCTGCATCTGCGAGGAAGGCTATGAAGGGCCCGACTGCTCAGCAGGTAGAGGGGGGATGCGTGAGAGAGCCAGACTTAAGTGTATAAGCAAGGGTTTCAAGATGCCCAGAGTCCCATAGGAGCACCATGAAGCCTGGGAGAAACCCGTACCTGGCAGAGAACGCCACTTGGGACCCACTCAGGTCCCATAGTGTGGCTACCTCCCTGATATCCCTGTCCCCAAAGACACCATGCACAAAAGTTTGGGAGGTGAGCAAAAAGCCAGTGAGGTTCATCCCAACATGGGGCTAAAACCTCTGTGCAACAGGTTCTCCTGAGCCTTTACCTTGCTATAGCACGTATACAACCACATATAGCACTAAGCCCCAGCCCGTGCCATGTCCCACCAGCAGACCCACACACCCTCCCACAGGAGTGGAAGGATAAGCCACACACACCCTGACACTGTCCTTACCTCTGCCCTTCCCACCAGTGGCTCCTCCTGAAAACCTGCGGGTGACGGGGATCAGTGACAGCTCCATCGAGCTGGCGTGGGACAGCTCCGGGGCAGCCACCGAGTACGTCGTCTCGTACCAGCCTGCGGCGCCGGCGGGCACCCAGCTCCAGCAGCGGGTGCCTGGGGACTGGAGCAGCATCACCATCACAGATCTGGAGCCAGGTGTTGCCTACAATGTCAGCATCTATGCAGTCATCAGTGATGTCTTCAGCATCCCCGTTACCTCCAAGGTGATGACCAGTAAGTATCCTACTGCATTTGCCACTTGCTACATGTGTATCCAGAGGGGATGCTCAAGATGGCTCACTTTTTCCATAAGAACCTTCTAGCAGCAGAAACTTGAGCTTTGAAAAAAAAAACCAAAAAAGTCCCCAAAATCTGCATAGGGATATAGGAAAGGAGGAAATGTGTCCACTCTCTTCAGAAAGGCTCAGTCTGGATGAAAACCTGGATGTCTAAAAGGAAGAAAAAGCTTTCAGAGTTCGATTGAAGCCCCCAGAATGTGTCCCAAAACATTACATCTTTTTCCTCAGAGAAAATACTTCAATATAATACAAAAGTCGCAGGTTCCTCTCCCACTCCTGAACGGTGATTCCCCATGATGACTCCCCATGATATGGGTGATTGTGCAGCAAGAGGGGATGCTGCTGTGCATCAGGAGAAACACAGTCCTCACCAGAACCATGATGCACAGAAGAAAATAGGAGTATCAAGCTGTAATGCCAGCAGCCAGAAAAGTTTCTTGGAGGCTAAAGATACAGAGGGCAGGGGAAAAACACAAAGTATCCGGTCACCCCTTTGAAACCCCATCATTCACTCTGTTCACACAATAGTGCAGTGGGATGCTTCAGTGTCCATAGGCCCAGGCAGGCATTTTTCTCTTTTCCCTCCAATCAGTGTGGAGTGGGGACAAAGGAGTTTTGCTAACAGTTATCAAAAGGTTCCCCATTTTTGTTGCCCAAATAGCAAAATACCCACAGGGAGCAGGGTGGGGACTGACAGCACATGCACACCTACCCTGCTCTGCTCACCACCCCCTGCTCCCTTCCAGACCTCGCCACGCCGCAGGGGCTGAAGTTCAAGACCATCACAGAAACGACAGCAGAGGTGCAGTGGGAGCCCTTCTCCTTCCCCTTTGATGGCTGGGAGATCAGCTTCATTCCCAAGGTACTGCTGCTACATTCATGGCATTGGATCCTAAATCAGTTTCCAGTTAGCCCCTTCCCAAAATACCCAATCTGTATCTGCCATTTGTGTGCTGCACATCAGGCTCCCCAAACATCACCAGCCTGCATTTCCCCATTAGTTTTTGGTGTCAAGACATCCATGTCCTCAAAGAAATTTCCCCCAAAAAATCCAGTGATGGGAAAGAAACCTTCCAGCCTCACTGCCTCTTGTTGTTGCACCCTCTTTTTTTCCTTCCACCTCCTTTGCAAAGATTCTTTCTCCTCCTCCTCTTCTTCCTTGTCCTGCTTTCTAAGCTAAGCTCCCCAAAGGAGTCTGGATCAAACCAAGCAGATACTGGCTCTCAGACAACAACCTTCAACATCCCTGAGTCATATGCACAGCTAATTTCTGCCATGGAATTTTAATCACAGTGACAAACAGGTAGAAATTGTGCCAGAAAAGATGAAAGGATAAAAATGTTGCCGTAAATACCCCATATTTTCTGTGCACAGCAACAAAAATTGTACATCAAGTATTTAATCTATGTTCATAATTTCTACACCATTTAGCCATAAGTATAGCTTCAATTGTATATGGAGCCTCTTTACAAGAACATTCAAGCCCCAGCAGTAAAAGAAATGCTGATTAATGGCTCAATTATAACATTTTCACTCGTACAAAACCTTCACTGGAATCAAAGGCAGCTCTGGGCAGTGGAGAACTGCAGAATTTGGCCCCAAAGTTTTAAATGCTCTTAACTATAAAGCATCATTACACAGCACAAAGCAAGGGCCCAATTGCCTTAAATAACTCAATTCTCTCATTTCCAAAGAGTTGCTGGAAGATTCTTGATGCAATGTTGGCTACATCCACATGCAATTTGTGTCAGAAGTTGAAGCTCAGGTAGTGCAGGTATAAACCCTGGGATGATTTTCACTCACCATCAGGACTAAAGCTGAAAAATATAGCAAAATCAGAAAAAAGCTTCTGGAAGGAAAAAATAGCTCTTTCCAACATTCCACTATTACTCAGGAATTAATCTGAACATCCTCCTGAAGCAGATAAATGCAAACCATTGGTTCTCTTTTCCATTTTTAAGCTTAAAACTTAAAAATACATGGAAACATTTTGAGATTTAAAGGTAGATAAGGTGCAAAAGGATGGCTGCTCCTGGATGCATGGCCTTGGGTAGGGAAGGTATGTAGCTCACTGGGCTTCAAAGTTCTCAAATCCATGAGTCAGGATCAAAGTCACAGTCATGCTCCTGCCATCAGCTGCCAAAACTGGCCTCTCTTGAATCCCCATCATTGGCTTTTCCCCTAAAATTAGGTAGAGTGTGCTGTGTCCTTCACTGCCCTGCAAGCAACGCTTGCTTGGGCGCATGCTAAAACATTGCCACATCTCAAATAAACCCAAAACCTACTCCCAAAGGCTAAAAACAACAGAGTTATAACAGCAGCATCACAAATGACCTCTGTGATAAAAATTGAGCTCCCTGTCTTCCCAAAAACTGGGTGAGAAGCTGCTGATTCAGTCCTCAGCAGCCTGACGAGGATGCTTGCAACTTCCTGCAGAGCAACTCTTCTTCCATGGTCTCCGTGATGCTCTAACCCCCCTAAAGCTGGGTCAGGCAGGATTGCCCATCTGCTGCCTGCACTGGGGATAGGGTGGGAAAAAGACAAAGAGATGAGAGATTTAGCAAAGAAAATTAGGAAAGGTAAAATGGCAATTGAAGGCTAAAATGCAAGATTTCCTGTTTAATGAGAAAAGAGATGAATATGAATTGAGAGTTATGTGCAAAGATTTGTTTAGCATGTTATTAGTGAAGACAGCAGCAAGAAAAGATCCTTTGTCCAAACACTGGCAGGAAAGGTGACATTTGCAGTTGTTTAAGGCTTTACAGTTTTTCAGGGCAAAAGCACAAGGCATAAATGAGTGTAATAAAGATGGTTAAAAAGCAGGGGATGGCAAAATAAAGACCTCACAGCTTCATACCTATACATCAACTACAGAAGGCTCCTGGCACCTGAAGAGCAGGGAAAACAAGTCTAGCCAAGGCTTTAGTTTTATCATCTTTTCTCTTCTGGAGAACAGCAGAGGCACAAATGGCAAAATACAGAAGGTGGGGAGGGAGGAGGGATGGGGAGGATTTTGCAGCCCAACAACATGAGTGCTCTACGCTTGGTGGGTGACCTCATCCCAGGTTTCTGCACCTCCATAGGGGGATGTGCCAGGGTGATGATGTGATTTGGGGATGCAGAGCTGGCTGTGGAACGATGCAACATGGGGGGCATCTCCTCTCCATGCACCAGTCCCCTCCAAAACACCAGTTTGGGGGCGAGGGTTAATGTTTATTTCATTCCTTGACAGAATAATGAGGGTGGTGTGATTGCCCAGCTCCCCAGCACTGTCACCACCTTCAACCAGACGGGGCTGAAGCCGGGGGAAGAGTACACCGTTACCGTGGTGGCCCTGAAGGAACAAGCCAGAAGCCCTCCCACCTCTGACAGCATCTCAACACGTGAGTGAGCCTGACCTGGGGGCAGCACAACAGTGCCCAGGGCTTGGTCCCAAAAATAAGCTCCCATCACCAAGAGCAGCCTGGCACTGCATGGGCAGGGATGAAACTGGCAGCACACAGGTGCCCAAACATTGCAGCAAAGCTTCTTCATGCAGTATTTTGTCCCTCTCTATCCCAAATTGCTACCAGTGAAGAAACTGTGGCAAGGTTAATGGGGTTGGGTTAATGGGAAGACTCAGTTCTGCTTTTATTATATATGTGGATAAATTCTTCTCTGCTAAGTTCACATTTTGGAGGCTGGAAGCCCTCAAGAAATATATCTACAAATGTATTACTTATATATATATATATATAACAGATTAAAACTCCTGCCTGCTTTTGTGCCACTAAATACCCTCAACTCCCACCTATTCAGGCAAATCAAGCAGCAGGGCAGGAAGCCAGGAGCAACAGCATGTCCCTTCCTAACCAATTTGTTTGCCAGTCACTGGTCCATCCTGTAGACCAGAGAAAATTCAACTGGGTCTTCCTGCCAAAGGAGATGCAGTGATGGGCAGAACTCACCAGGGATCTTCACACCAGATCTGATGCAGTCTGCCTTGGCAGCCAGGCAGACGTCTACTACCTCCATGCAAGCTGTTCCAAAAGGAAACAGCACTTAAATAGCTGCCCGAGGGTTGTAATAAGGTGCTGCTAATTTGGGGCAGTGGTGAGAGCGAAGGGAGGGTCTCTCCACCAGCAGCAGTTTGTTGCAGGTCTGAGCTTCCCCAGCACAGTCCTCTCCTCCCACTTTGCCTCCTTGTTCAGCTTGACGTGGCTTAATAGAGACATCTCCTGGTCAAGCCCGAAACTTCCTTTCCATGGGAAGTCAGCAAAAATAGAGGCTGGTACTTCAAATTCAAGGGCTGACCTTTGCAGGGAGCACAAGGTGGAGCAGTGGGCTCCCAGATCTCTGCTCCATGAAAGCACCCCTGCGCTGGCATGTCAGAGCTTTATCCCCATCACCCTTACTCTGCCTCAACACCTTGGGCCAGGATCAAGCAGCAAAGGCATGGTTTCATGCCACACAGCTAAGTAGATGTGGATCACCTGGATGACTGGACAACATGAAGTAGTTGGAGATTGAGGGTATGCATGACCTGGTCCTGGCCAAGCTGGACAGCCAGCTCCTACCTGAACACTGGGCTTCCCAACTGTGCTCCCTCCTCCTTTGCTGTTTTACCCCCAGACCTCACATCACTGCTCCAAATTCCTCCATGTCTTTGTCTAACCCTCCCTGGTCCTTCCCAGCCCTGCCCACACACTTGTCCCCAAGAACTTCCAACCCTGAGGTGCAGCTTTCAGCAGACCCTTATCATATACTGCCATTTTCTAATATATGCAGTGTACTAGGTATATGTACATGTGGTATAGTCTGAATTACAGAACTAAAGTGGGCTTTTTCACCCACCTTGTGATCATGTAAGTGATAAAACAGGTTGCCCAGCAGGCTTCGTGCATCAGTGCTGCCATGGCACAGGGGCGATGGCCAGGCTTGGCTCCATGTATCCATCCATCCATCCATCCATCCACCACTGGTTAAGTCCTGCTGGACTCAAAGCATTGATCAGCCAGGTTTGAGACCAGGATGTCCAAAGGTTGAATGTTGGAGGATGTGGAGGTAGGAAGGGCCCAAATCTTTGCAAAAAATAAAAGCAGAAATATCCAAAAGGGTCTCCTAGTAGATCCTTGGTATGAATTGAGCTAAAAGCCTTTTACCTGAGAGGGTTTGTTGGACACCCATCATAGCCCCATGCCCAGATAGTTGTGAAGTTTCACCAGAGTAGTTGCATTTTCTTCTCTCTTCCCACAGCCAAGATATCAACAGCTTTATGTGCTGATCCCTCAGTTTAAGGACAAACCAGGAGCTGGCACCAAAGCAGGAACATTTCTAGAGACATTCCTCAGTTCTTGATGCTTGCATCTGTCCTTGGCCCCACATTATTTAACACATTGTCAACACCTTTCAAAAGACATAATATTGCTGCTGCTGAATTTTGCCAACGATGGAAAGGCTCAGAAAAGAGTAAATTGAGTGGAAGACCATCAATAAAAGTTGTTTGGATAGTTTGAAGAGCTGGGCACAAGTTTTTCAGTGCAAAAGTACAAGCAGCTATCTAAGAGCAAAGAAAGTGTGCTGCAGTTAGATATAAAAGGTTTATATCCTGGGAAATACCACCGTAAAAAGCTAAGGAGGAATTATTGCCGATAACCAGCTGAAGAGAAAGGCATGAGCTGCATTTTAGCTGTAATGGTATCGGGTATCAGTGAGAGAGCTGCTGGGTCCTGGTCGGGTGTTCACAGAAAGTGGAGAGGGGTCAGGAAAGAGCCATGAGATTGGGACAAGGGACTGGGAACCTACGAGGACCAAACCCCCTAAGTACTTTGGGGTCAGGGTCATGTCTCTTGCCCATGTCACCTCTCTCCCTTATCCCCAAATACTGATTCCAGCCAGTCTGAAGGTCAGGTTGAAGCATCCCTGAAGCTTGGTGTCCCCAAAGCCTGGTCTTCCATCCTTCCCCATCCAACTCTCCCAAAATAACAGGTGTCCATTTCCCCCCGCTCCTCTGCAGTCATTGATGGCCCGACGCAGATCCTGGTGCGGGATGTCTCCGACACGGTGGCCTTCGTGGAGTGGACACCGCCGCGTGCCAAGGTGGACGCCATCCTGCTGAAGTACGGGCTGGCGGACGGGGAGGGCGGGAGGACCACGTTCCGCCTGCAGCCCCCCCTCAGCCAGTACTCCCTGCAGGCCCTGCGCCCTGGCGCCCGCTACCACCTCGCCGTCAGCGCCCTGCGGGGTGCCAACGAGAGCCGGCCAGCCCTTGCCGAGTTCACCACAGGTAGCTAGCTGGCCTTGCTGGGAGAACTGGTGTGAATTTTTGAGCCTGGGCAAGCACGGGCAGATGGCTTGCTGCCATCTACAGATGGGCTGTTCTGCAACAAGGACATATCCAGAGAAAAACTGTTTTTTGCATCTGGGTGTTAGCAATACCTGTTTTTCCTCTGGCACAAGTGAGCTGGGGTTTAATGTGGTGTGCTAGGAGGAAGAAGTGGAATGAAAGCATGATAGTTAAGATGCAGATGCCTTGCGTCCCATCACAGAGCAACGCAGACCAAATGATTCAGCAAATGATCCTAAAATACACACCTTAAAACTGGCCTCTGCCCCTCTGCTATTAGTGCCTACTCTTCTGTTTAGCCTCTAAACCTCCAGTGCAACAGGTCTTTATGCCCTGTGCCCCACAGGGATGCCTATATGGTCCCCAGAGCAGTGCAGGTGATCCCAGATGCCAGTGACAAGGCATGGATGGATTCAAACCCCCATATTTACATGATAACCCCCAAGCCAATGCCATCTTGGCCATGTCTTGCTGCAGCATCAAGGCTGAGCCTGCCTGGGACACACATCCCCACCAGCTCCAGTGCGTGTTCAGACCCACAGCTTAGAATTCTAGAACTCAGCAGTTTACATCCTTAAGAGCACCCATAGCTCCATGCACAAGTCTTGAAAGCACCAAAACGGTCAGCACTGGTCTGAGTTCTAGGTGATGCTCACCCCCACTCAGCATCACGAGCCAAGGCAGGTGCCTTGAGCAAGGAATCATCAGTCAAGCAGCTGAAACCAGCACAGCCAGAAACATGGTTATCTTATTTTTATCTTTTCTGAACACCCTAACTGGTCAGTAAAACTTTAATTAATGTTAAGCCTGCAGATAGCTAATGGATTTAATTTACCATGCCATAAAGAAGGAGTCAGAGTGTGTATTTCTGTGCTGGTTTATGGTATAAAAATTATTTGTGATGTACATTACTGGTGGATATGAGGCTCCTACTATAATAACTGGCACATGAATTGCGTGTGTACATATCTCTACAGATAAATATTTCGGACAAGATGCTTGCCCCAACTGATTTGCTGCATTGGCCTTCCTCGCTTGCTTTCTAAAAGGCAACATAAAAATACCCCACGAGACTCAGATCCATCACCATTACCCACTGTCTGCTGGTGCCCAGCCCCAACCTGCTGCTCACTGGAGGGGCTTATTGCACAAACCAGAGCAGATTCAGTACACAGCCTCAGCAGCACGAATAAACAAACCCTTTGGGCAATGTCTGAGTGTGAATGAGCCTGTAAAGATGCTCACAGTTTTCTTGTAAGAGCAGTTCAGGCCAATGCATGGCTACTACAGAGCCCTTTTTCTCTTACTCATAGTGCCTCAGTTTCTTTTACTCTAATATGGGGGGAAAGGGTTTTCTTTTTGAAAAAACATGGAACTAGCTCCCAAACCAACTTACTGAGGATGCTGCAAGTGCCCCAGCATTTGCATCACTCTCCTGGATGGCATCTGCCAGTCTGTGTTGAGTAGGAGATGAGAGCAAATGTTCCAGCCCTTCCTGCCAGGACACACCCTAGGGAGGAGGGACTGCATGTGGGAGCTCCTGGATGTCACACCCAGCTACCCCTCCACTGCTGTCTCACTGTGGCGAGACTACAGGGTGTGTTCCCAGCAGTGAGACAGTGCCTCTCTCCCTTGTGTTGTGCAGAGATCGATGCCCCCAAGAACCTGCGGGTGGGCTCGCGGACCCCCGCCAGCCTCGAGCTCGCTTGGGACAACAGCGAGGCCGAGGCGCACAGCTACAGGGTGGTTTACAGCACCCTGGCCGGGGAGCACTACCACGAGGTCCTGGTGCCACGCGACACTGGTCCCACCACCCGCGCCACCCTCGCAGGTATGCATGCACCCACACACCCTTCCTCCCACCTCATCCTCCTCCTGTCACACAGGCAGGGCAATGGAGAGCTCAAATCAGCACCAATACTCAGTTGCCCTTATGCTGGTGCATGTTTCATGTTGTTTTGGAGTTAACTAGTTACTGGAGAAGTTTTCCTTGGGATAGAGCTCATATTCCCCTCTGGGCACCTGGATACACCGCCAAGCAATGCACCTCCAGCAAAGATCTGTCCAGGTGACAAACAGAGCTGCCAAGGAGCAAAGTGAGAAATGGGAAGAAGCCTGCTTAGGCTGATGTACAGAAAAATACTATATCACCTTCTCTTCTTTGCCTATTTGGAAAAAGCCATGGGTGGTGATGCCCCATGAGCAGTGATGGGGAGCCAGGCTGCCCACATTTGTTGCCTTTTTCCAAACTGGGCTCAAAGCAGATCCAAATCTCGAGATGCTATTTTTGAGCAAGTCCTTTAAGTGGTACATTATTCAGGCCAGCATAGGGGCTGCAAACACCACCCACATCCCACTGCCAGGAAAGCCCCAAACACCTCAAGCAGCAACACAGCAAAGCACCATGTGAGATGTGGTTTTCTTGGTTTTTGACTAGAACTGCTTGTTTATGGCTGCTCTGGTGGCACACTTTGAGCAAAGAAAAGGCTGACATATACAAAAAAACTTGTCTTATTCATCTTGGAGCTCTTCATATGACAGAACATAAGGTTCTTCCATGTTGACTCTGCCTTCCCAGGACTTTCAAGGGCTCAGGAATCTGCTACATGGAGTTATAGCAGAAAGTTCAGTGGGAAAGTCAAAAATTAAGTTACAGGCACAGCAGCAGAGTCACAAGAAAGGCTGGAGGGCAGCAAGGCAATTAGAGCAGTTATCTTGAAAAATGGGGAATGTAGAAAGAAGAAGAATATTAGGGCTGGTTTCTTCTGTGTTTATGATGAGAACGCGTGAGAAATAGGATGAGATCAGAGACTCGGTGCTAGACTCCTGCTAGCTTTCCTCTAGGACATTTATTGGCTTTCTAGGTGAGAAGAAGTATTAAAAATGGGCCAAATCCCCGTCCCTGGACAGAGGTACAACCCTACCCCAGTGACACACACTGCGATGATATCCATGGCTTGGCTTGAGCTTGCCTTGGAGTACGTGGCAGCCTGAAGGCTCTTGTTTTTCTCAATAAAACTAAAAAAGCTGCCAAGTCTCTGCCAGACTCAGGCAAGGCTGCAAGAAATCCCACCAGAGCAAGCTGCAGAGATGCAGATCCTTAAATCAATTGTAGAAAGTGATTTTTATATAGTGCCTCCATCATCACCTAAGTGCATTGCTTCCAGTTCCCAGGGTACTATGTAACAAACAAACCAATTAAAAAAAATCTAGTCATGGCAGAAAAAGACATTCTGCTAGCAAAAAAAAACCTATGATAGTCATAGAGTGGATGGCACATGAGCCTCTCCCATAGCTCCATTACATGCAGAGTAGTTATGTCCTCCAATCTTGATGGATGTGGTGCAAAACCCCTTGGGGTTTTTTTCCAGCCACCCAGGACCTGGTGGAATCCATGGCATGAAAGCAACCAGCAGTTCTTTCAGCCAGTCTCATCTATCTGCAGGAAAAGGAGTGAGGAATAGCAATTAACACAGTTTATCAAAGATTTAAGCTTAAAAGTGCATCAAGCCTGGCCCTGACCTGTGGTCTCTCTTAAAAATCAGCATTTGCACATTTTGCTCTTCCCAAAAGATCTGGGAGAGAAAAGGTTTATATCCTCCTGCTCATTTCTTTCTTCCCCTTCCCTTCTCCCAGGCTCTTCTTTCCAGGATACTTTTGACACTTACTGAGCAGGGCCAAGGGAGTCCATCTTCTCCCCATCACCAAAACTGCACTGTAGCAAGAGGAGAGCAGGGGAGGAGAGTTTCCCTCTCTCCTGACCTCTTGGGAAAGGTTTTGGTGGCTCCAGGGGATGCTGCCCCTGGGCAAGGCACAGTGAGGCTGAGCTGGAGAGTTTCTAGCTTTTTCTAACTTTAGGGGAAGGATCATGAAGCACAGGGAGGAGTGGAATAAAGCCACCAGCAGCCAAGTAGAAAAGTGATAGGCAGAGGCAAGAGGTAGCCCATGGAGATAAAACAGTGCAAGAAGAAAGGAGCTGAATGAGCTCAATTCCCAAGTTCCTAGAGAGAGGCACCTCAGGATATGCCCACCCCAAGAAAGAGGGCTTTATTTGGCTCCCAGAAAGACTGCACCTTTCCCAATTATTATGCATTTCATTTACCCTGCATAATTTATTTCCCTCCAAGATACCAGCCCTGGGACAATATTTGATGTTGCATCACTTTGGGAACAAATATAGCTATTTTATTGGTCCCATCTCAGCTCACACACACAAGAGCTTCTGTCTCACTGCCAGCAATTACAGCAGACCTCAGCAACAACTTCTAAAAATGGCTTGTTTCAGAGCTAAAATAATTCAAATTCCCTGTCCAAAGGCATCCACAGGGCTTTCTAAAAAGGCTCAGCTCTTCTGCAATGTGCAGAGGAACTGTTGACCTGTGGGAGAGCTCCTAACCCCAGGGATGCTCTGGAGGGTCCCCCCCTGTCACCACCTGTGTGAGGTGGAAGAGGTCACACCCTGAGGTCACCCTGCCAAGTGCTGCCCTCAAACCCCTTCATGTTCTTTGCACTCCCTGGTAGATCTGGTGCCGGGAACAGAGTATGGCATCGGGATTTCAGCCGTGATGGACAGCCAGCAGAGTGTGCCAGCGACCATGAATGCCAGGACTGGTGAGTTTGGCCCCACTGCCTGCTCCAAGCACAGCTGGCTCCTGTGGCTCAGATTTCCCCATAACACAGTCCGTGCATGGGGACAAAGCTCTGCACCAACCCTCTCCCACAGAGCTTGACAGCCCCCGGGACCTCCTGGTGACAGCCTCCACTGAGACGTCCATCTCACTGGCTTGGACCAAAGCCACGGGTCCCATCGACCACTACCGCATCACCTTCACCCCTGCCTCAGGAATGGCCTCTGAAGTGACAGTGTCCCGGGATGAGTCGCAGCTCACCCTCTCGGAGCTGGAGCCTGGGACAGAATATACCATCTCCATCATCGCCGAGAGGGGACGACAGCAGAGCCTGGAGGCCACAGTGGATGCCTTCACAGGTAGGGAAAGACAAGTTGGGCTGGGGGCAAGGGCACAGACCTTGTTGGCACCTCTGTCAGTCCACTGTGTCCCTGGCACCAAAACCCTTGAGGTGGTGATGGGGATGAGAGCCGGGGTCATTGTGTCCACGCAGGAGTAGGTCCGTTGACCTCAAAAGGAGGATGGCCCTACCAATGTGGTGGCACAATCCCTTTGGCCAGCAGCACTGAGCCCAGTTGCTTGGCTGGAGGCTTTCAAAAGGACAAGACAGAACTGGGGGAAACAGACAGCCCTCTGCTGTTCTCTGTGGTCAGGGTGGCTTGTGTCCATAAGAAGAAGAAATGAAGCCTTGGGGGACCTCCAAGGACCTCTGGCTGAAAAGTCTGCAGTCATGAAGTGCAGACAATGCACACCTTCTGTAGTAGGACAGCTCCATCACTCACCATATGGGTCTGGGATGGAGGATGTTTGCAGCAGAGCTGAGAAAAGCACCATTTTTTGCCTCCTGGTTCTGGCTCTTGATCCCAGCACAATTTCAGATCAAGGGAGAGCCTAGACCTTCAGCTTTGCCACCTCTCTTGGGTATTTCCCATATAAGCACTGGGAAAAATGTGGAGGTAAGGATCTGCAGAGGGTTGGGGTTGCATCTCTCTCCATCTTCCAGGTGTTCGGCCCATCTCACAGCTGCACTTCTCCCAGCTGACATCCTCCAGTGTGAATGTCACATGGAGTGACCCATCCCCACCAGCAGACCGCCTCATCCTCACCTACAGCCCCCGGGACAAGGAGGAGGCCCAGCAGGTCACACTCGACGGCACCCGCAGGCATGCCAGCCTGACGGGCTTGCAGCCATCCACCGAGTACCTCGTGTCACTGGTGGCCGTGCATGGCACCATCAGCTCCGAGCCTGTCGTGGGCTCCATCACAACAGGTACCACGGGACAACCCTCACCAGGCATGGGACATCAGTGGGGAGGGCAGACAGGGGGATGGGGAGTGGACCTGCCTCCCACAGCTTGTCTTTTGTTCCATCTCCCCAGGGATTGATGCGCCAAAGGACCTCAGGGTGGGCAATGTCACCCAGGAGTCCATGACTGTCTACTGGAGTGCTCCCGTCGCTGCCTTCGACCACTATAGAATATCCTACCGTGCTGCCGAAGGTAACAGGCCAGACCGCTCCTTTCCATGCCCTGAGCTGACAGCTGCCAACCTTCCCTCCATCTGCTGGCCCAAGCCAGCCACCAGGTCATCCTCACCCAGGCAGCATCCTGGTGCCCTGGGCAAAGTGACCAGTAACTGGGGTTGGCTACAGGAACAGAGGATGAGGTGTCTGGGATGAGGATGGGGAGGGACCACTGCAGCCAAGGGCTAACTTAGCACAGAGGGGCACATAGAATGGCCCCCAGCAGTGTGCCCTCCCTAGAGGTGGTTAATTCAGGGCTCAATACTGAAATCCCACCTCCCTCACCTGCTTCCACTACCTCATCTCCCTTGGCCCGTTTTGTCTATGATGCTGAAAAGGTCAAGCCAGCAAGAGCAATGGGCACACAGAAGTGCACCTGCAAGCACAAAACCTAGTTACCTTCAGTGTCTTGTGGAACTGCCCTCCCCTCCCAAGCCCCTCCAGAGCCCCAGGGATGGGGTCAGCTGTGATGTCAAAGCTCTTGGCTCCATCTTTGCAGGGAGGACAGACAGTATGGCCATCGCCAGGGATGCCACCGAGTACACTTTCCACCACCTGCAGCCCGCCACAAAGTACGAGATTGGGCTGAAGAGCATGAGGGGCCGGGAGGAGAGCGAGCTGGCCTCCATCACCGTGTACACAGGTGAGAAGGAGCTCCTGGTGGGCAGGGAACAATCAAAGAGCATCAGGTCCAACCCTGGGCAGGGCTGGCAGTATCTGCTTGCACTAATACTCAGGTGACTGAGAGAGCAAGCTGGACCTCACACCAGCCAGGCGTGAGCTGGAGATGATAAGCAGGGCTCACAAGGGCTCAGTGTGGGCTTTTGAAGTATGTCTCAGAAAAGTATATCCCGAATATTCATGGGTAGTCATGGGTGAAAGAGATAAGCCTGTGTACCAGGCACAGGGAAGCCAGAAACATGATGCTGGGCAATCATGACAACCCTTTCTAAAGGGAGTACAGATTTCCAGAAATAATCCCTGGGGAAGCCCTGCCACAAACAGCATCTGCTGCAAGAATAAAACCCTCTGCTACCACCAAAGTCCTCAAAACCTAAAGAAAACCCCTAACATCCCAGGCTGTGCATCAAGAAAAGAGTAGAAGAAGCCCAGGTAGCAGAGTAGCGCAAGCTGTGACATCTCTGCACTCCAGCTTGGGCAGCAGTAACTCCCGGCAGGCACGTGTGTCTGGGCAGCAGGGCAGAACATAGAGCAATGTGCTCCAAAAAGCCCTTCCAGTTCATAGTCCAATCTCTTAATGCCTCTGACTCTCTGGATCTCTCCCCCATGCAGCCATGGATGTCCCCCTGGGGGTCACGGCCAGCAACATCACTCCCACTGAGGCACTACTGCAGTGGAACCCACCACTGTCGGAGGTGGAAAGCTATGTTCTCATCCTCACGCGTCATGCAGGTACACCAGGGCTCTGTTTCAGCTCACCTTGACCTCTCTCCCATCCCAAAGCCCAGGGCTCAGTGGGTGCCCTTCACAGAGGGAGTAGGTAAGTAGCCCTTGCATTGGGATTTATGGGAATTGTGGGAAAAATTAGGCCATCCTTCAGATTGAACAGCAACACTACAGTTTAGCTGCTGCACAGTACTTTATGGTGTTTCAGCAATAGAAGTGCTTTTATTCATGAGGTCATACCCAGAGACACATTTTGGAGAACTACCTGCAATGTCTACCCTAACTCATCTCTTTTTGCTTACAGTTGCAGGAGAAACAATTCTCGTGGATGGAGACAACCAGGAGTACCAGCTGACCAACCTGCTGCCCAGTACCACCTACACGGTCTCTATGTACGCCACCAACGGGCCTCTCACCAGCCAGACCATCAGCACCAACTTCACTACTCGTACGTACAATGACCTCCCTCACCCCTAGCCATGCACCCACCCCAGGAAAAGCAGCTGCTAAGACTGAGCTGAAGCTCTTGTTACATACCATGGGCAAAGAGACAGCCACGTGCCAAAAGGACACAAACACCAATCCCAAATACCAGTGTAGGGCACAACACAAGAACAGAATTTTAGTCAACAAGATTCAACCATTATTTTCACTCCTTCAACATCCATCCATCCATCCCTTTCTTTCAGTGATTTCCCCTGGATTTGGTTTCCAAGCAGACCTTTGACAGGTCCTTCTTTTTTGCCCAAGGCCATAGTCCAGAAGAGCACGACAACCCATTTTTCTCAGAAGCAGCTTGACAGGTCCCATAGCAGATAAATTTCACAGCTGTTACCCTTAAGGTGGCACACAGGTAGAGGAGGACTTCTAGAGGGCTTGCAGAGCTCTGTTCAGGAGTGGGGATGGGGGATGAGGTCTTGAAACTGAGGGTGAGGATGGACTTTGGGCTGTAGCTCAGCATTGCAAGGTTGAATCCTGGTGTACTGAGTTAGGAAGCAGAGCTGAGGTGGTTGCATGTGAGAAATTGCACTTCCCTGGGTCCCTATTCACTCTTGCAGTTTTGGATCCCCCAACAAATCTGACAGCCAGTGAAGTCACCCGACGGAGCGCCCTGCTCTCCTGGGTTCCTCCTGTGGGAGAGATCGAGAACTACATCATGACCTACAGATCCACTGATGGCAGCAGGAAGGTGAGTGAGTCCTCACAAAAAAGAGGCTCATTAAGTCAGAGAATAATAAGGCCATGGTAAAATGAGCAGGAGAAGCCAAACAAAGCAAAAGAACGATGCTTACCAGCTCAGGGAGACCAGAAGGGTAGACACCACTTCCTGCATAAGCAGGATGATAGGAAAAAGCAAGAAGAGATTGCCTAAGGCAAAATGTTTATGCACACCTGCTGGTCTGGGCATGGAGGGGTTACCTGGAAGGTTTGGAGGAACAGGGGAAATTCACAGCTTGTGAAACAAGCAAGCTGAGGCAGGAGAATATTATTCTGCAGAGATGCTAATTTGCCTTTCCTGCAAGAAGAAAGATAGGCACAGACAGCTAATTAATCCTGCAATACAATAAATTTGATTATTTAATGAGTGTGTTCACATCTGCCTGTCTGGAGGAGCTGCAACCAACACTATCAGAAATATATCATGGCAAATAGTCCAGTTTCCTTAGCTGGTGTGATTGGCTCGCAGCAGCCAGAGGATAATAGCTTTGCAGAAGAGGTTCAATAATGCTATGTGGCACTGGCTGACAACCAGAAAAATTACCGTGACAGGAATCAACGGAGTAAAAACTGGCTGATAACCAGGTTTGGCCAGCTCTACTCCTTATGCTGCAATCAGTCATGCCTTGTACCGAGGGCACACAGATCCCAATAGAGCCAGTAAACAGAGCACACAGACTGCAAACATTTAGATCTGTCTCCAAACCAGCTTGCTTTCTCCCATCCAAACCATTCTGAAATGTTGACTATATTGACTGATCTCACCTCCACTCAGTCCAGGGGTGTAAGCAGTCATGCAGCACTCCTCAGCCAGGCTCCAAGGGCTGCAGTAGTTTCTGGCTTCCCTTCCCTCCTCACTTGCTCTTTAGGCTCCCCATCGCTTTTCTCATCTGTTGCTCTTGATGTCTACCTCCTTCTGGGACCCATGTACAGGAGCTGATTGTGGATGCCGAGGACACGTGGATCCGTCTGGAGGGGCTTTCTGAGACCACAGAGTACACCGTGCGCCTGCAAGCTGCCCAAAACGCCATGCGGAGCGGCTTCATCTCCACCACCTTCACCACAGGTGAGGACTTACACTGCATCCCCTCAGGTGGAGGTTAGCCCACTTATCATGCTGGTAGGAATGGACTGCTCTTAGGGACTCTCTCTCCTCAGGGAGCATTCCATCATGATCCACAGAGAGGCACTTACAATGCCATGACCCACAGGGCTGCTTTGCTACAAAAAGTTAATGGCTGAAGGATCTATAATTCAAACACAAGACCCAGCCCAGGGCAAGGGGATTGAGCTTCAGAACAGGAACCATCTACCAGGCCCTTTGCCTTGTCCATGTCCATGCTCAACTGCATAAACAGAGAAAAAAAATGCCCAGTAAAATCAACACATATCAACCAGTATGCTTCTGGGAGAGGACCTGGCCAGTGTCTCCATGCTGTAGACATGACCTGATTGCTCATAAATATCAAAGAGTCCAACCTGAAGCAAGCAGGGTTATCTTCAACTTGATCAGGCTGCTCAGAGCCCTGTAGAATTTGACCTTGAAAGTTTCCAGAGATGGAGCATCCCTGGAAATATCAAGCAGGTGCATCCCCACCACCACCAGCAGAGTCACAGACAGCAGAGCCAGCACTTTATCCAATTGCATTATCCCTCCCCACTCTAATTCTAGAGTGTTCACAATCCACTAACACACTAAAGTAATGGGCATGGTTTCCTTTCAAAATTAAATGGTGGGCATACACAGTCACCACAACCCTCACAGAGGAATTTGTACCAGTTCAAGAATGAAGCTTGCATGACAGTGTCACCATTGCTCCCATCCTCTCCAACAATTCATAATAGAAACCATGAAAAGCAAATTGTCCTCCATCCTCTTTGAAAACCATGGCTAGGCCAGGGCACTTACAGACAAAATGCATCAGGGCTGAATCCAACAATGTTGTTTCTCCTGGGCTTCAAAAGCACTGAGAAGTCTCAAGATGATGTCCACCAAAATTCTTCCCATCTGTGCTGCCAGTTCAACCAGGAGAGTTTTCTTTCAACCTGCTGTGGATAGTCTTCCCTTTCTCAGTTACATGCAAAGGTCCCTTCACCTGCTTTTACAAGATAACAGAAACTATTAACGTCAACAAAAGAAGAAATTATTTCTCTAATGCATCTACAGAACAGGCTTTCCTGTTATTCTTGCCTCTTACACATGCACATAAAGCCAGTACAATTCAGGCATCAGGTACAATGACAGAAAAATATGTGTAATCTTTGAGGCTGCTTGGGGGTCAGGGATGAAGTTGCAAGGGGGTGACTTCTCATGTGGGATAAAGCAGGAGGAACCCACTCATGTCAGGCAAGAAGAGCACCTTTTCCATCAAACAGAAATGTCAGACCTCACCATTGCCAGCTGATGGAGCATCCAACACATTTAACTTGCTTTCAAGAATGAAGACAGGCATTAGCAACAGTTCAGTTTCTCCCCACTTACCCCAATATCGATGAGACAGAAGCAACCAGGAACTATCACCAAGGCAATGCAATCCATGGACAGCATCTCTCATCAAAGCATCCAGATCTGGGATTCAATTTACTCTGGCAATGCATCAGGGGACTTTGCAGGGAACAAGGACGTGTCTTTAAGGGGACAAAAAAAAAACCAAAAAACAACAAAACACCAAAAAGGAAAGGAAAAGAAGGAAAACCACCCAGGCTTAATTTAAATTGTTTTGCTTCCTTCTGCTTACACTACACATCCTGGGGTTCTTCTATTCCCTCTGACATATTAATAGCTCAGCCTCTTTTGTTTCATGTTTGCATAAGGTTCTTGGGGAATTGTATACAGATGAGACAAAAGGAAGAAACAGATACAGTATTTATAATTTATAGTGGTTTGAAATGTCTTTCAAGGTCTCCTTGGCTCTTAAAGATATGAATATAAATTAAGAAACAAGTAATCTCAACAGAGCTCAGGGGAGCCCGAAGTGGTTGTCTTTGAAGAAGTTTTCATTGTTGGATACTATAAAATACAAACAATGTCTCGCCAAACTGTGCTGCAGACCATGAATGTAGGAAAAAAAAAGAGGGGATCTTGAACATTTGGACACAGCAATGACCTTCAAGTCTTCAGGTCACAAGGTGGGGGGGAATACACCCAAGTGGGAGGCAACAGACAAGGGTTGTGCCTTGGTCCTATGGGGCACCACACACCTGTGATGGAGACACACACAGCATACAAGATTTGAAGGTCCCTCACACCTTCTCAGTTTGTGACAGAGACATCCTTGAAAATCACCTCCACATTGCCAACTCTGCACTCATTTAATCCATCATCCATATGTACCAACATCAAAGAAAATATGTATATCACTCTTTAGTCTTAAATAAGAAAAAATTGTTCCTAGAGTTGACATTCCAATACTGCCATGATAATTAAAGTCATAATCAAGACTCTCCTAAACTGACCATCAAATGAGATGTTCCCTCACTAGACAACATGTGTGGCACAGTCACACAGCCCATGCTGCCTGTCTCTAGCATCTCACAGTCTCATTCCTGCTCAGCTTGCAAGCGACAATTAGCTCAGTGTAAGTCCACCATAATTTCCAAGGGCATGGAGAATCAGGAGAATCCCCCTGGAATGAGTAAAGTTGTAAAACTTGATTGGAGCTGGCAATCCTGAGAGAAGAACAAGTTTTGATATTTTCACAGCTGTCTAAACATCCTGGTGACAGCTTAAACCCCAGGATTTCAGAGACAGTGCAGAAAGATAGTCCAAGAAGTGACATCCCTCATCATTCATCATGATGTTACCATGTACCTTTCCAATATAGGACATATGGAAGAATAATTAATATATGCACATAATTTTTTTCTATCAAGTCCTCTGAGGATGGTGGCAGATGTGAAGTCTCACTGCCTGGTGGAATTACTTGGAACACAGAATCCAAGATAGACTTCTCCTGGATTGTAACTTGTAGGGCCTGAGGCATGGGGAAAAGGCATCTCTTTGCTTGAATTTTGCCTTTTTTTTTTTTATGTTGTAGGAGGACGAGTCTTTGCTAACCCTCAGGACTGTGCCCAGCACCTGATGAATGGAGACACGCTAAGCGGTGTCTACACTATCTCCATCAACGGGGACCTCAGCCAGCGGGTGCCAGTGTACTGCGACATGACCACTGATGGAGGTGGCTGGATCGTGAGTATCCATGGGTTTGTCCGACCTGCTGTCCCCATCACAAAGTAACTGAGCCTCACCCTAGCAGCAAAGCCAAGCACCATACTGCACGGGAGCGACAGCAGGCTCAGTATCACACGCTTCATTTCCCACACCACAGGGAATGGCCCACGCTCCAGTAATAATAGTTACACTTGGAGAAATGCCCTTTGATTTATTTGACATGTTTGCAGTGCTTCTGGAGAGCAAAATCTGTGAGTGAAGCTGATTTATTGTTCTAGAAATGAAATTAATGGCCGGTAGATTTCACAGGGAATGATTCATGCTGCCTGCAGAAGGAGGGTGTCAGGCATCACCCCAATTGATTCTGCACAGGAGCACTTTAGAAACAAATGCCTGTTTGGTTTTTGAATTGCACAAACATTGCTTGTCTTGATGTAGATAGACTTACAGCATAAGTAAATAATGCCATGGTGTTTTGATCTTATTCATCTCAAATAATGCCATGGTGTTTTGATCTTATTCATCTCAAACTCTTACTTACACATATTACACAAAACTCTGCTAGATGTATAGTCAACACCAAAAAAATGGTCTTCTTCAAATGCTGATTTCTAGCCAGTAAATTTCCCTCTCACTCTGCTTCAGAGAATCCCCTTGGATATCACAGAAGTAGCCAGTTCAAAGCAGAATTACATGGTAGAAAACCAGAAGCACCACGTGTTAGTTAAAGCAGAAACCTCGAAGGCCGATTTCTTCCCATTCTATCATTGATTTGCTTTGGACATTATCTAGTCTCATTTTGGTTTCTACATCTGCACATGAATTGCATGGCTGCAATTAGCACTAACTGGATGGGCATTGCAGTTTTCTCCCCGAAAGGCACAATGGAAAGACAAAGTATTATCTTTACCTTTTGTGTCCAAAGCTTGGCAAAGCTGTTTCTCATCTCCATCCTTATGGTTGTCACCTTGGCCTTCCTCCACATTAGGTCTTCCAGCGGCGGCAGAACGGGCTGACTGATTTCTTCCGGAAATGGGCAGATTACCGGGTTGGCTTTGGAAACTTGGAGGACGAGTTTTGGCTGGGTATGACCTTCCCTGGTTGTCTTTTATTGATGTGTCAAACCTGAGTTCCATATGCACTGTGCTGCTCACCCACGCCAGCTGTTGGCTCCTTGCCCTTCACCACATTCCTCTATATTCCCCCTCAGACAGTTTGCCTTCTGTTCATTCCCTGCCCTTCACATTAGGAAGTCATGCAGAGGCACACCACATAAAAGCACATTGTGAAGGTCAGCAGCTCCTTAGTTTGCTCTTTCTAGGAGAGAAGGGGAGTATGCTGTCAGTTTTCATGGACCAAAACCCATCACTGTCCTTTGGATGACTACAAGTTGCACTGGTGGCCAGAAAGTCAGTTGTCCAATGAAAGTAGGAAAAGAGCGAGTGGGACACAGTACTGAAAATTGAGAGTGGTCTGAAATTGAGTGTGCTCCTCCAAAACCTGAACATGAGCCAAGGGGACTGACAGCATAAACACACTCCGGCTTGTATGGGAGCTTAACAACATAAGAAGCACCAGGGCTCAACAGCTGAATGTCCCCAGCTTCAGCAGCGTGAAGAAATCCGAGTCTGGGTCTTGAACCCACCAGTCATAGCCACAAGGAAGTGAAGCTTGAGTGGGGACAGAGAGCTCAGACCTCAGCAGTGCCAGGAGAGACACAGACTCGCCACAAGTGCTGCTGCTCTTTGATTCCTTTCCTTGCTCTCACTTCCCACTGCTGTTTTATTTGCCTAGAGCTTTCCTTGTTTGTTCACAGAGTGGATCTGGGCACCAGGTCTCACTAGGGGTCTCACTGTCTCAACAGGCTTGGACAACATCCACAAGATCACGTCCCAAGGGCGCTACGAGCTGCGAATAGACATGAGGGATGGTCAGGAAGCAGCGTACGCCTACTACGACAAGTTCTCCATTGGTGACTCCCGAAGCCTGTACAAACTGCGAATTGGGGACTACAATGGCACTTCAGGTACAGCCTCACTGCTAGCCAGGATCCTGGGAAATCCTGTGACCAGTGGGTCCAAGACTGTGAAGGAATCCCAGCATGAAAGCTCACTTACCTAGAGTGGCAAGACAAAAACCCATAGTCCTTTCTGCAGTCCACCATGTAAACCAGGCTGATAAATTCCACTAAGGGCACAGGGAATTTTCCATTGGGGATTAGATATTTAATATCAGAGACATTGCTGTTCAAATAACCAGGTCAATCATCAGAGGTGTCATCTCACTTGGCAATAACCACAGCTGGCTATTGATGCCATGCTGGAGGCTGTATTTATTGCCTTTCCACAGCTATGGAAAAATCTGAAATCCTCTAAGTCATTTCCTCATGTAAGGGCCAAACACTGCCCAGTTCTGCAAGGACACTGTCACACCTGCTTGCTTGGTTGATTTAGAAGAGTTAAAGTTGCCCACCAGAAAAAAGTGGGTGATAGAGGAAGGGAGGACCTCTTCTTCAAGAAGGGAGAAGGGATACAACTGTAGCCTCTTTGTCTGAGATTGACCTGCCCACTGCAAGCCTCCATGACAAAACTTCCACCATGCATGAGGTGGAACCCCACAACATACCTAAGATGCAGTAATTTCCCTATTCAATACCAGTTAATTGCCACTGAAAGAGAAGTCACAGGAATCTTGATAATGTGCAACAAAGCACCCAGCCTATTGCCAAAATTAGCAGTTGCACCCTGTTGTCACGCAAACATGATGCCCTCCCCTTCCCCATGCAAACTCTGGTTCTAGCTGTCCACCCAAGGAGCTTCCGCTCCACCTTGAGATATGGGAGACAGAGCTCAACAAATGGTTCATTGCCAAGAGGTTTTCTAGTAAGTCTCTCCATGGCTGGATTGCATACAGCCAGCATGAGTCCACTTCATCTGTCCTTAGGGATCACCAAGGAGCATATTAAGAATGTCTCCTGCAAGTACCTTGCTCAGTTTTAATAATGACCATATTTTACTCTGGCTTTTCGTTCACCCAAAAGCAGCTCTCTAGTTCTCTAGTGAGCTGAGATGAGGTTAGAGGTGTTGGTCAGAATAAGACACCACACATCTTCCAAAAACTTCTTCCCCTTATCCAAAGGGAGAAAAGGTGGCCAAGCAACTTGGTTCAAGAGATGAATGTTTGGTCTCCTTTGACAGAAAAAGCTCCCTTTGGCTAACAGGAAAGAAGGAGGCTGAAAGCATCCTGAAGTTACATAGCAGAGCCAAGCCTCAGGAAATCAGGGATGCCAAAATCTGGGATTGAATTAATTTCTGGAACACTGAAATTCAGATCCAAACACATACCCAAACACTTTATCTGACAAAGCCAAGAAGCCTCTAAGATTTGCTCTGGTCTGCACTGATCTTAAACAGACAGCAGAGGACCCCAGATGAACCAATTATGCACAATTCCAGCTGTTATTCCCAGACTGTCAGCTGCTTAAGCCATTGATTGGCAGGCTACCACATAACCAGAATATCCTAATTTCCTTGTGAAAAGACAGATAACTCAGACTCCATCACCTTTAATGCCACCTCCTTCCACAGGAGACTCCCTCACCTATCATCAGGGACGGCCCTTCTCCACCAAGGACAGGGACAACGACGTCGCTGTGACCAACTGTGCCATGTCCTACAAAGGGGCCTGGTGGTACAAGAACTGCCACCGCACCAACCTCAACGGCAAGTACGGAGAGTCCCGGCACAGTCAGGTAAGGGCAGAGCTGGGTTGAAAACCTCTGGAATTTCCTCTAGGGGGGCATGACAGCAAGCCTAGGTTAGGGTTGGGGCTGTGTGATTGGTGCACCAGGGTCAGGGGAACTGGTGGCAGGACCCCACACCAGCTGGAGCAAAGGGAGCCACCTTCAAACCACCCAGGCTCATGCTTTGTGCCTCACACACACTGCCATAGTCATTTGCTGTAGTGTGTTAGATTAAAAAAATATATACCTACATGAAATTTGAAAAAAAATAATAATTCAGGCCATAGCAGCAGGGGAGTTTCTTGTTCCTGCTACAGCAAGTTTTTCCTTCTGGTTTCTCTACAGCACTCAACCTTGTTTCCTTCCTCTCCCACTCTAGTTTCTTGTTAGGGTCTTTCTTTACCCTCTGCCTTTCTCTCCCTCCTGCCAGGGGATTAACTGGTACCACTGGAAAGGCCACGAATTCTCCATCCCCTTTGTGGAAATGAAGATGCGACCGTACAACCATCGTAACATCTCTGGGAGGAAGCGACGGTCCCTACATCTCTGAGCCAGCTGAACCCCTCCTGCCTCCCACCACCTGACCTTTTCTGTCATTTGTTTGTATTTTATAATATGAAAAGGGAAAAAAAATTACTACTCGTCTGAGATAGCAACCTGCCCCTCACGAGTGCTGGAGGGAACCATGGCACAAGGAAAGGCCATGGGAAGGGAAAGACCTCATTGTTTTGCATCTGTCCCAGAGAAATACCAAATTTCCAATCTCCCTATCCCAATACTCTGGCCCTTAACATGAGAAGAAAGAGAAAGAGACAGATTTTTTGGTATTTTTTTAAAAGACATAGAAATCCCCAGCAAACCCTGTTAGAAATGTTTGTCACAGGGCTTGTGGCAGAAACTCTCCCCACAGGTACCTTGGTGTAACCATTTCCACCCCAGTCATGGCCAGGGACACCTGTCCTCTCCCTGCCTCCCTGTCCCCTCCTAGCAGGGAGGTCCCAAGCTTCATGCCATCCTGTAGACACCAAATCTTCCAGTAGGCAGAGGCCTGTCTCTCCCCAATGTGCAGGCTCTGGACACACAGAGATGAAGAGAGGATGAGCAAAGGCTCATCCCATGCCCAGTTTTCACAGGAGGGCCTGGTGATTATCTGCATATGTAGGCGAGCTCCAGAGAGTCCACAGCTCATGTGTTGGTCCCACCACAAAGTCATCCTTGTGTGCATGGGGTATATAGGAATAAGAACTACTCCATCAGCCACAGCCTGCATTATCCACTCCTCCAAGCTGAACTCATCCCACTCCAGGTCCACATCATCTGCCTGGGTTATGCTGAACTTGATGGAGAAGAAAGGACTTAAATTAGAAGACTTAGGAGAAAAATCACTACTTGCGGTCGTGAAATCTAGAACCCATTTCCTCTGTTATTTCTACATTCCATCACGCTCTCTCTCACTGAGGTTATTGATCCCAAACAAAAGAGTCTCAGAGAAGGAGCAGCAGTAAAAAGATATCACACAACTGCAGCCCAGCCTGAAGCCCACAGCTGTCAGAGCTCAGGTGCTCCTGTTCATGGGCCTCCACGCACACAGGGAATTATGACAATGCAGCAAAGGGAAAAAATACGCAGGCTGATGAATGACCATTTCCTTCCTTCTCCTACACCATCTCTCTTGAATGCCATCACAAGAGGGACACAAATCTCGGTGCCTTGATATTGCCACCTCTCTAACAGAAAATCCTCCCCCAGAAGGGATGCTTAGTCCGTTCAGATTTTGGAGGACTTCAAGGCCCTTGGAAGAATTTATGAGCTTGCTCTTCCCATCCTTAACTTCTCAAGCCTCAAGAAAGATGGACCCTTTGGATAGCCCTGTCTGTGCCCTGTTGTCATTGACCCCACCTCCACACAGGCCAAATGACCACCATGCCCAAGTCACTCCTCTGCCAAGGGCTCTGGTCAATGCTGGGCATTGTCACTGGCCTGGTCTCAAAGAGGGGACTCATCCCTACGTCCAAGGACAATGCAGCTCATCACTGGATTTGCAGCCAAAGGAGCATTACAGATTCTAAACACTGCTATTTGATTTTATCACATTGAAGCTGCTTTGTCTCAAAAACATCTTCCAGATGGCAACATAAAGGCATCTTTGCAGTAGCTTATAATTCAGGCCAGTGTCTCCTTCATGGTTACACTCCTTAATGTTCTGACGTTACTCGCTACAGCTGCAGAGCTGAAGAAGAGCATTAAGTGGGAAATACAACCTCCTTTTCCATGGCACATACCAACACATGAAATCACAGCTAACATCGAGGTCAAGAGGGTACAGTCCTTCATGTGGTCAACTTGTTAGCTGGAGAAAGGATGCTCAGCAACATCTCATATGTAATGAGGTGTCTCTTCTTATTTCCTTTCCTCTTGGCATCAAATGAGGAAACAAGTCAACCAGTTGAGCAACAGGTGAGGCCGAAGCTGCAGATGATGGGGTTGTCTTGCAGGACACGGCCACTGTCACAGATGGCAACATGTCACACCTCCTGAGCACCCAACCCTGCTTTAAGACCCAAAAGCCAACAAAAAGCAGCAGATGGAACTGACTAAAGCCTATCAAGGCTTTTAGTAGACCAGCAGAGTAAATTTTTCCCCAGACCATCAAGAATTTATGGGAAGAAATATCCCAACAAAAGCTGTGGTTGTAACTTGGAGCAGAGACTGGCAGTGGATGGTGCTGTTTGCTTACCTACCCAGGTGAAAGGAAGCGATGTCCACAGAAAAATATGCTCATCGTTAACAATCAAGCAAAAGGCAAGAAACCTCTTTTCAAAAGTACAACTCAAACAGAAAATCAAAGCTTGCCAAGCTTTTCCAGGAAGTTCTAAAGAAGATCCTCAAAAAGGCTGATTATTCTCTAAACAGGTTTACTGACATACATCTCTCCCTCCCTCCTCATGTCTGTCATCCCTCTTACAAGTCCTGTAACCAGGATGAGTCAGCCCAGTTGACCCAACTGCACAGTGACGTACGAGACACTCTTGGAGACAATATCCAATCTTTCAGTGCTATTGTATATCAGTGCTGGTCCCTGACCTCTCATGTGGCACCAGGGTGTTGCCTTTCCATGACATTGGTGAAAGACAGTTGCCACAATCTCTAAAGGAAAGACTTCTACACATCATGGTTTTCTCCTGGTGATAACCCAACTCATGCCCAGGCACACAACCAGCAATGATGACCTGGTCATTTGGGCCATCGTCCCCTGTTCACATTGTCCATAAACAAGGTACAATTTCCAAGAAAGTTATTTTGTTATTTTCCTTCATTGC
>VZTX01006325.1:51521-61841 GCA_013400915.1 Pardalotus punctatus | reverse complement strand
TTTTTTTTTTTTTTTTTTTTTGACAAAGCTCCTGCCAGCAGTTTCAAGCAAATTTGAGCTTAATATTGATACAACTGGATGGCCACAGGATTAAGTGTGGCCTTCTCACCTCCATCACTGGATGGGCTAGTTCATTCTCCAGCCAGACCAGGTTTGGCCCTGAAATCCCCAGAAATCAAGCCTGGATCTGGTGCAGCACTTGCCTTGAGAGACCTTGGCTTCAGCATGTGAACTATCACCGGGCTCTGGTGGCTCCACTGCCATCCTGGGATTGCGTGGCCCAGGCTTGTTCCAGAGCCCAAAGAGGAATCTGGAGCTGTTACCCAAACCACTATCCACTGCGAGATGCCATCTCGTGTAACAGTAGGCAGGAAGAAGCACATCACATCCTTTCCCCAGCAGAACACCATGTGTGCCCATGACCCTCACAGTCTTTCAAAGCCACCTCTTACATCTAACTCCAAAATCCTGGAAGGAAACACAAAGGGACTTTCTCATCCCTTGCCCAGTTTTCATTTCCTACCGTTTCCATTCTCCAAGACCACCTTCCCATTGCACACTGCACTGAAACATAACCAAAGAAAAAAGTTCTGAAAGGAAAAGCTACTTTTAATAAAGTGATCCTTAAGATAGCATTTATAAATGAGTAATTTCAAGACAGAGAGAGGCCAGGCTCTCCCCAAGGGTAGCTGGGTTTTGGTAGGAGGGTACCAGGAAAGTATCCACAGAAAGGTTGGGGAGAAATCTTTGTTTCTACTCCTTATCTTTACATGATTTTACCATGGGCATCACAAAGCACCAGTAATCCTCCCCCAGCACTCTTGCCCCAACCTCTTGCCTCCTTCCCAAAGTGATGCTTATCCCAGGTGATGTGCCGGGGTGTGGAAAGCACAGGTCACGCCACCTTTGCTCCCAGTGATGCAACTGGTAAGGACTCATCCAGAGGTGTCCCCATGCCCACAACAGGCTCAGAGCAACCTGACAAAATACAGCCAAATACAGGAGCCAAAGTACCCTCCTGGTGCCTCATCTCCATGACAGCACACAACCTTCATCCCAGCCCACAGCTGCCCTCCTGGTACGTTCCCACCATCACACCCTGGGGTGACTCTGCACCCCCGTCCTGTACCCCCTGGAAATGCCCACAAGTTCTGACTTTACCAAACACTGCCAGCAAAGAACTCTCATCCCCAAAAAAACTTTTATTTCATGCTTACACCCACTAACAAAGGGCTCTGTCCCAGGGCCAAACAAGAAGCCCATCCCAGTTTCAGCCAGCCAAGCACCCTGGGATGGCCATAAAACCCAAGAGAGCCCCCTGGGGACCACCAGCACCCTCCACAGTCACCTTCCCCTTTCCTAAAATCCTGATGGTGGTGGCAGCTCCTTGCCCCTTCCAGAGGGGAAATTTGGGGTAAGTGGGAGAGAAAAGCCCTTCCCTGGGGAGATCCTGATACCTAGATCCACCTCAATACCCAGCCGGCAGTTCTTCAGATGTCAGTGGTTTCTCAGAAGGATGGTGAAACAAAGACCTAAACAAACAAATAAGCCCCCTGTGTACAGGTGTTATCTCAGAAATGTGCTTAATATGTTAACAAAATTTTAAAAACATAAATAAGAAGGGAGAAGAGAGGCAACAAAATGCCTTGGACAGGTTCTGATGAACTCAAACACAAACCACTGCAACCAAATGAGGGGGAAGAAAAAAGTAAATAAATGCATAAATAAAATCTATAATATAAATAAATAATATATTAAACAACCCTCCCCACCCTGTAATGAAAACGTAGCTTGGAGAATGGGATCAACGCTTGTTAACCATTGTTAACTAGTATTTTTAATCCTGACCGCTCTTAGGCTATGTATAGTTCCTTTTTTTAATGCATTTTCTATACATTAATAAAAGATACTGAAGGAGTGAGCTGTGTGCCTGTCTGGGAGTGGGGTGGGACCAGGGTCCTGGTGGACCCAAGCCAGCAGCATTCCAGCCCTAGCCTACTACCAAGAAGGGACGCACATCCCCTGTCCATAATCTTTGGTTATCCTAGGGGAGGAGCATGGGGGGCTCATTAGCACGGATTCACATTCAAATTTGGAGAAACAGAGCAGCTGATAGACCCAGCACATGCAGTGTGATAAAAAAAACAGTGGGAGGAAGTTTGGGGGCAGCCCAGCTTTGGCTGGTGGTGCCATCTTCATCCTTGTAGGTGTTCAAGACCAGGCTGGAAAAAGCCCTGAGCAAACTCATCCAACCCCAGGGCTGCCTTGGGCAGAAGGTGGGACCAGAGACTCCCAAGTCCCCCCTGGCCCAATGATCCTGTTATAATAAATAGCAATAAAATGGCCACGAAGTCAGGTCAGCATGGTTGGTCCATTAACCACAGGAAGGCAGGGAGCTGCGCTTTGGCCTCAGCCCAGCACGAGACATTTTGCTAATAAATTCAGCTGCTCCCATGAGGTGCAGAGGCTCTTGGCTCTGCAATTTGCAGCCAGAGAAAGTAAAGTTGTGATATGCATGCTTGGGAGTAAAAGGAAACAACCCCAAAACCTTCAGTCAAAACCATTTGCCTGATTTAAACAGCAATCTATTCGAACATGATGGAAACCTCACCAAAAGACAGATTGGAAGGTTAGGTCAGAACACACTCTCCGTGGAAAACAAACAAAATCCCCAGATAAAACCCCAACCCTGATTAGCAAAAGTCTCTAGGACAAGTTTGAACTTCAGAAGATTTTGAAATTCTTCTCTTATTTCACACAAAGACTTTATCTAAACCTCTTTGTTTAAAGTTTTCACATTTGACACGTAGCCAGACAGGATGAGAAAGCCTGAAAGAAGCTCTTCCGCCAGACCACTTCAATATTTTCTAAATTTGATTTCGGAGAGACAAAACAGGATAGTTTGCTTGGTGGCGACTTCTCTTTCTTACTCAGATTTGTGAGACCAAAAAAAGGAAGTTGTGAGAATGGGGATGCCCCACCTTGGCTATGACCCTTGGTACACCAAAAGCCAAGCGTGAAGCCTGATGGACTCAACTGTATGGATTAAATGAACTTTTTTTGTCTCTGAAGGGAGTCAACACCATGGAAGACCTTTCAGGCAAGGCCTGTGCATGGGGGGGCTGAGGGATGGAGATGTGTTTGGGATGGGGAGGAAGGGTTACCTATGTGGGTACTTGTCATCCCAGTCTCACCATGCTTGGCCAAGCAGCTGACCCAGCCCAGGGTGTTTCATTTATGGTCTCTAAAAGAAGGGCAACGCCCTCCACTGTGCTCCCCCATTCAGTGTGTCTGGGGCCAAGTGAGGCCCCCAGGACCTCAATTTCCTGCAGAAAACTCCCCCAAAAGCTCAGCTGGAGGAAACATAGTTTTCCTATTGCAATAACCAATAACAAGAGGCAGGTATGTATCACTCAGAGGTTGGTACCTAGAGAAGGCAAGTACATGGGGAGCTGCAGCATCCCTCTGGATTTAACCCACCTCCCAAAATCAGTCACGGCCCAACTCTGTGTTTCAGATGGGATGAGAAGGGAATGAGGGCTGGCACAAGCCCTTTCCTAAATGATTCAAGTTCTGATTTAAGCCAGGGAGGTGTTTTACCCCATCACACTAAACCCTGGGGAGCTCCTGCCTCATTGCTCTGGCATCCTCCACCCTTGCACAGCTCAGAGCCATCACTGTACTCTAGACACAGTCCTGCAGTTTCACACGTGGTGGGATCTCACATTTCCAGCCTCTCCAAGGAGCATGCCTTACAAGGCACACCACACTCCTCTTCAGGCACTTCCAGCCACTGCAGCCCCCCCATCTGCACTTTATACAGAGATGTTTCATCACAGCCCTCTTACCAAAGTCCCCTTTTTGCATGAGCGATGCTCAGGAACTTTGTTTCAACAGCAAACATCAGGAGGGCGTACAAAGGTCCTCAGCAAGGACCTTGGGCATCCATCCCAAAGCCAGAGCTCAAGCAACACATTCCCAACAACACATCCTGCAATCTCAGCCCAAAGAAACCACGAGGGAAAGGCTGACCCAGGAGCACAGAGCATGGCAGGAGGAGGTACAACGCCTCCAGGAGCAAGGCTGGAGCAGGTCGATGAAGGGGCAGCCTTGTGCCACGAATTCACAGTGGCTTTATGCCTTATGAGATGTGATTTTTACAGCACCATCTTCAACATTCTCAGACTTTTAATTTTCCCTCATAAGATGGCATGTGTTCATCATCCCTTTTAAAACCCTCATTCCCATTTTTATGATTTTAACTCCTGGGGCTACAGGCTCTGAAGTTTAGTTATGTAGAATGTCAAAAAAATTATAAATTATCTCTTTTCATCAAATCTAAATGAGGGATTTAAAACTTTATTGATTTGTCCCCTCTCCCTGGGATGAGGAACACTGTGAATAGCAGCCTCCAGGCTTATCCCCCCTTCCCTGTGCTATAGCTAGCAATTTTTCTGCTTGCAACTTGTTTCAACAAGCCCAGAATCAATCCTAGAATGGGTTGGGAAGGACCTTGAAAGATCACCTCATACCAACCCCCTGCCATGGGCAGGGATACCTTCCACTGTCCCAGCTTGCTCCAAGGCCTGTCTAACCTGACCTTGAACATTTCCAGGGATCCAGGGTCAGCCACAGCTTCTCTGGGCACCCTGTGCCAGGGCCTTACCATGCTCATAGGGAAGGATTTCTTCCAATATCACATCTAACCCTGTCCTCTGTCATTGTGAACCTCTCTCGCCCTTGTTCTTACAGCAGCACTTCTCTCCCTTCCCAGTATTTTTGGACTGCTTTCTGCTGTCAGTAGGAACATCAAAGCATGCAGCAATCCTGTAGCTGCTCCTTCCCAGCAGCATGGCCAATCCTCTTGCTCCTACCCAGGTTATCTCCCTGGCATTGGTTCTCCACAGGGGCCAGGGCCTGGCGTGGCTGCTGACCGACAGAGCAGAGCACACAAGGGTGTGGTGGGAATACAAACCGCCTCTGTTCATCACAACAGCCCTTTGTCCCCATGCTGTCCCCTGCATCTGGTGACATCACAACAAAAGAGGGAGTTGAAAGAAGTAACTCTGCAAATGGTTATGAGAAAAATCCTCCCTAAAAGCAAGAGAAGGAGTGGGATGAAATAAGGAATCTCCCTCTAAGAATTCCAGAAGGCATTGGAAACGGGCACTCGGGAGAGGAGCAGAGGAGGGGATGGGGCTGGAGGAGCATCATGGCAGCACTGTTCCTCCTTTCCTGGTGACAGGGTCTGTCCCTGCACCTGGTCCGATGTCCCCTTGCTGCACTTGAGTCAGGCCAAAAACAGATGGCATCTGCCTGTTCACCCCTCGTATTGGTTCCCCAGTCACAACCTAAAGCTGCCTGTGTCCCCTGTCTGAGGGGGACTTTGCCCCTCAAAATACAGGAACCTGCTCTCCCTTGCAGAGGGACAGAAAGATGCAAAATACCCCCAGGAGAAACGTCATGGTTGTTTTTTCCCTCTTTCACTCACCACAATTTGCATTTCTCTCTCGGTTCCCTCCCAGGGGGTGGGTGAGCTCCCACCAAGCTGCCCTGCCCCTGACACCCAGCTGCATCCTCCCCACCGAACCCCTGGTAGCAAACAAGATGGGGAGCAGGAAGACTTTGAACTGTGAAGAACAAAGGTCAGATGGTCCCACCCCCAGGCAGGAGCTAAGCCCCAAGGGCAGCACAGATCATCCCAGCCACTCCAATGCCACCAGTCAAAAGCCTCGTGTGATCCTGAGCCAAGAGACATCAGCTCTACAGAGATCTCCGGGAATAGCTTCCCCCATGGGAGTGGCTTATGGAGGGGAACAAATAATAAAAATAATCAAAATCCTACTAATAATTTGGCATCTGCATATCATTAAAAAGCAGGATTTGCTCTCCCTGCCCACCTCAGGTGGGCTCTGGAAGAAGCCAACACTGAGGGATGGCCACTGATTGTTCCTCAGCATCGTGGGGCTGAGTCAAAACTGTGAAAGAGGGGACAGCCGGCACAACTGGTTTTTCATTTAAAAATTGACCTTGGCAGAGCAGATCTGACATCCATCCAGCATGGGAAACCCATGGGGGTGGCTGGAGGAGGCATGAGCCACTGCTTCCTACAACTGGGGACACATGCTGGTCCTCGGGGGCACCAGGCTGTGCCCAAGCATCACTTGCTCCTCTGCCTCTGGTTCACACCTTTCACAAACCCAGCCCCTGGAGGCTGCTGCTGACCCCACTGCCATGCTGGGGGAAGGAGCACCCCCATTCACCAACAGGTTTTCCTTCCCTGGCTTTCACATAACTGATCCTTGAGTGTTCCTAAACGGAAAGGCACCACATCACGCTGCCGGGACTCACCCAGCCTGGGTGCTTTCCCCACCTCCTCGTGTGTCTCCTCTCTCCCTTGCCTGCCACCAGTGCTGCCCATAGGATTTCCACAGGAAGGAGCTCCTGAAGGCTCACACACACAAAACAATCAGCCCTAAACAGCCCAAACACTGAAACCTGCCCTGTGCAGACACATACCTCCCTACTCCTCCTCCTCACCTGCACACAGGTGCCTATACCAAGCTTTCTCAACACAAGCATCAAGCAGTATTTGAGGAGGCACCTGAGGACCCCAGCTCACTCCCTACCCCAGCATTCTTCTTATCCAAGCACCAGGGAGGGCTGATCCCACAAACCCTGACCCACCTTGGCAAGCCTGGCTGCAAAGCCTCCCAAGTGATGGGTGTGCAAGAAGCACCCCCAAAAACTCACCAGCTTTGGGGCATTTTCCCTAAGAGCAGAATTTTCCCCCATCACTGCCTAGATGGGACTCACCCCAACATTTAAGGGCAGCCCCAAAACAGGTAGAGCCCAGGTGGGAGTGGAACACCTGAGCCCAACCCACCCTCAGAGCTCCCCCCTTCCTGGAGGGGACAGAGCCCAGCTGGTACCAAACGAGGGAGAGGAGGGGATGAAGCAGCTTCCCCCAAAACACCAGCTTTGTGTTTGTCGTCCGCTCATGCATCAACAATCACCACCCCACTCTATTCCATTCCATCCCATCCCTCCTCCTAATTTTCCTCCAAAGCCAGAAAACCCATTGCTGCTGCTAAATACCAAGAGCTGCTATTTTTATCCAGCCCATGACCAAGGGCGTGTGTTATTTTTGGTGTTTAAACTGCAGGCTTTTTTTGTGGGAGGGGGAGAGGGAGGGGAAAAGGCAGAAGCATGGGGGAAAAATGAGAGGAATGTTTCCCTGGGAGCAGAGTTTTCCATTGCTTACTTTAAGCCAGATTAGCGTCTGCAAATAGAAATCACCACCAGAGAGCAGAGGAAGCAGCTGGGAAAGAAAGGTGTGATCATGTCTGCAATCACTCTAAGAGTTTCCCCACCCCACTATGCTGAGAAAACTCCAAATAAACCTACCCTGGGTACCAGCTGGGTGTTATCAAGGAGTGAAGATCACAGCTGTGTAACAGGGCAAATTGGTATCAAAATCAGCTGAATCCCATGAAACAAAGGGGAAGCAAGAGGGTGTTTCTATGTTCAGTGTAAAATTAGTAGTGTTTTCAAAATCAAATTAGGGGTTGAGGGGATTTAGGAGGAAATAGAAGTTATAAGGGGTGCTTTTTGGCATGAGAAAGGCTTTGGTATCACATGGAAATAAGGAGTTTAGAAAGGATGGATGGAAAACAGGGGCTGGAGGTGGGATTTAATTTCCAGCTGGTCCCAGGCCTGGGCTCAGACTGACATCCCATGAGGTGACAGGAGCTTTCCTGGCATGGGCTCTCTCAGTTCCTGTGCTTGAGGGGCACCAGCAAGCAGGGAGTCATATAATCTGGAGCTGCAGTGATTCATCAGCGGCTGAGTCATGGCTTCCTCTCACCCATTAAAGTTTCTGAGAAACAAAGCACAATTCCTTAGATCCCAGATATGCTGCATGCCAAACAAAACTAGGAGGTGGCAGGTTCAAAATCCCCACAAATGTACCTTTTTATCATGCTGCATGGGAAGGAGCCTTGGCACACCTTGCTGCAGGAGACATCCACAGGGTCAAGCATCACATGCCATTTAGATTAAGTCAAAATGTCTCCTATGGAATCATAGCACAGTTTGAGTTGGAAGGGACCTGTACAGGTCAGCTGTGGGGAAGAGGATGCTGGGTTAGACAGAGAAGTGGACTGACTGATTATATTTGTATATTCTTACATTCATTCTAAGTTTCTTAAAGTCTATCTGATACTTCTCAACTCAGTTTTAATGGCACCACCACCCTCGACGGCACCAAGACTCTCCTTCACAGGTAGCAGCATTCCAAGATACCAGCATTATCAGTGCCCACCACCTCTGCCACATCATCACAGCGCTCCTGCCTGAAGCCAAGAGGCTGCCAAAGCACCGTGCTCAGGGGGCCCCCCAAAAATCCGGGGGAGGCGCAAGGCCAGCAGCTCCTCCCTTGTCAAGGCCTCTGCCAAATCAAATCAGTGACATGAAAGCGTGGAGGCCCAGCAAGGCTGTTTGCCCAGGGAATTAAGCAAACCTCCCAGGTGCCAGGGACAGGCTGGGCTTTCATTTTCCCAACCCCAGGGACAGGCACTCTAAAGCCTGACGCCTCCAGACATACTTGCCCTTGGAGAGCTCTGATAAATATTTTAGCCAATCCTGTCAGAGGGGGTTCAAAGGTGGCATTGTGCTATCTGGTGCTGCAGAGTGGCCAGGTACCCCTCAGGTGACTGTCAGCACCTAGGTGGCTTCTGTGTGCCCTGGGAAGGATGTTTTCATAGGGGGATTCGGTACCCACAAAAGAGGGAATGGCTGCAGCTCAGTGAGGTGGGGGAGCTGGGATGGGATAAGCTGGGAAGAGGTGAGCTGGGATGCAGGGGGCTGGGATAGGGTCAGGGGACAAGGGAGAAATAGGATGGGGTGAGCTGGGACATGGAGAGATGGGATGGAATGAGTCAGGATAGGGTGAGCTGGGATATGGAAAACTGGGATACCGTGAGCCACAAGGTGCCAAGCACAGGGGTCTTCACCCTGCAGCATAAAGCCAAGGGGAAAATTCCTGGTGTTAAGCAGCAAGTCTTTAGGGAAAAATTGTATGGTGTTTCCCAAAGGACATAAACACCTTCCCCAAGGCTGTGAGGAGGCACTTAGCACAAGCTGTAGCCTACAATGTGTGTTTCTGAGGATGTCACCGCTCTGACCCCAGCACGAGGGTGAAGGCAGCAGTAAGGAGGGCAGCAAAGGCTGGCAGCCAACTTGCTTCCATCCCTCAACCCTCCTCTCTATCCCTCTTCCCTCCTATTCCCAGCACTGCATTGTTCCTGGTGCTGCCAGGTCATGGCACTGGGAACATGAGGCTCTTTTCCAGGAGCCTTGAAGGGTCAGATAGCCCTGGCTACCCCAGCTCAACAAGTCAGCATCAAGGCTGAAGTGCTAAAGCAAAGCCACTAGCTCTGGAGCATGAAGGAGGGCAAGGAGGGCAAATGTGGGGATTTTGCAATCCAAAAGGACTTAGTCCAACCAGAAAAATTCCAGCAGAACATTTTCTAGTTGCAGCTTGCCCAGCTGTCAGCATCACAACACCGCACGGAGGCCGTAGAGCCCTGGAATAGAAAGCAGCAGGGATTCTGCAATTCCTGGATATCCCTGACATGGAGTTAAAAAAGAAATAAATTGGAGAGAAAGCAAAAAGTGAAGGGTGGGGGTGGCAATCCCAATGGAACTGGGATCACAGTTTGAAAATACTGAATCACAGAATCATTTAAGTTGAAAAAGCCCTCTGAGATCATTCAGTCCAACCCTTAACCCAGCAATGCCAAGGCCACCACTAAACCTGCACAGCCAAAAGTGGCCTCCCAGGTTGAAACATCCACCATTATCCATCCATCATTATGGATTGTATAGCACCCATAATGCCCCTGGATGCTGCATGGACCAGGGACAGTTCCTGGGATGCCCCCTTCCCTGGGGATGCTCCATTGCCTCCTGCTTGGCTGCTGTGTCCCTTTTCCAGGGACAGAGGGTGGGCGTCAGGGCTGTGCAGGGGTGACAACATGCAGGGTGGCGGTGATGGGGTGCCGGGTGGAGGCGAGAGGGAGCAGGGTGCTAGTGATGCAGGGGGGGCAGGGTCCAGGGGGGCACTCCTGGCACTGCTCTTGGGGAGCTGGAGCTCTACCCTACCCTACCCTACCCTCCCCACCACGGCATTGGCATCACCACCCTGGAATCCTCCCCGCTGTCTCCCAAAAACGCTTCTGGGAAAACCCGGGCTGCACCAAAGCCCGGCGAGCGAAACACTCGGTTCCCTCCCTCTTCCCCACAGAAGCTTCGGGGCTG